>REGL01000404.1:110691-139605 GCA_004194395.1 Aurelia aurita complex sp. Pacific | reverse complement strand
ATCACAACGATCATTTGAGGTTATGAAGAAATCAATTTTCAGATTTTCTTATGCTTGCTTATTAGCTCAGGACGGACTTTGTAATCATCCAAAAGGATCTTATGTTCTTTAAACACCCCATTATCATGCGCAATTAAACTTCCTTATCCAGAGAACATTTTAGATTTTCCTTTACCTGGGGGTGATTTTCTGAAGCTTTCGCCTAGGCTCCTGAAATATGACCAGAATGCTTCGGATGGTCATGGTAGGAAAGTAATGATACACGAACGCATAATATAGCAAAGCATGTTACGCCTTTGAAGTCATTGTCTGGGCTGTTAGGCGTCATCACGTTTTGACTGGGACCCTGTTTTGAACTTTGCTGCCTTAGAGTTACCTTATCGTACTGGGGGAAATCGTGCCTTACAGTTATACGGCGGATAACTCTGAATGTGCAACCTGTCTTCAGTCTCATTAGCAATTTCTCTACTACAGACAACTCTTCTCTCTGTTGAATTCAGGTTCATGTAGCTTTTTCATTTTCGATATCTGCTCTTGTTCTGTTCGCGTTGAGAAGCCTCGCATCCTTGTCTGTTACAACGCTACTTTGTGTTCTGAATTGAAATGATCTGCCGATACATCTGTGACAAACCATGTTTAGTTTCATTGGTCCAGCCCGGAATTTAGCCGAGAGCTCCCTTGCGCAAAGTCATACCCAATGCCCTCTCGTTCTTAATTTGGCTTAAACGAAACTTTCTAGTGTTTAGCTTCAGTGATTTTGCGTTATTTTCACGTGATATCTAATTTAAGACGGACTTGGTTTCAGAAAATAGGGTGAACCGCCATGACATTTCTTGCAAGGTGTACTACTGATTTCCCCATTTTCAGCTTTTCGCACTTGTAATAAACTGCAGGCTGACTTCTGTACCAAAATATAAGAATCAGTTGTAACAATATATATGGAGAAAAAGTTTGAGAAACTGCACAGCCTGATTCAAACGAATTAGTTTTTTATGCGGGTTGTTTACTGTAACCTGTAAAAGTTTCAATTTTGATGAGTTTATGGTAATGTATTTCGTTAACTACTTTAAATTGTATTATCTCTATTGTTTTTCCTTGTTTATTACACATTCATTTTGCTAGACTCCGTTGAGCAGCTGGTTAGTATTGCATGATAAAGAGCTATTTGGCCGTACATTTTTGCTTTATTTCTTTTTGTCCTTTGATGCCAAGCACTATTTTCGATGACATTTTCAAGCAACCTCAGGTTTCGACTTTCATGTAGTCTCGAGTACCGAATAAACGGGGAATGATGGGGGGGGGGGTTGCAAATGGTTCGATATAATGACAATCTGGGGCAGGAGGTTGGAAACATTGAAAATAGTCGTTTTCTTTGTTAAAAAATTGTGTTCACTGTCATTTCAATTTTTCAAGAATTAATAAAAGTGGGGAGGGGGGTTGGAAAATTTTTCACAAATTAAAAAGAGGGGGTAGACAATTATTCGGTACTCAAGAGTATATATCATAACACTGCAATAGAGCATATGTTCCAAATCTTTAAAAAGGCTGGTGTAAAATTGAGTGACCCATTTCTTTGTACTGAATGACTTCAAAGAAACTTTTGCTACTTCTCTATAATTCTACCGTTGGACTTTTCTGAAATCTTTAATATTTTCAGAGTTGGAGTGTTTTCTTCTTTTTCAGGAATTCAAGAAAAATTTTCAAAAAAAAACTTGAAACCATCGTAATTTCTAAACCGTTTGACGCAACATGAAGTAATTTCGAAGAAAACCATACTTTATGAATGCCTACAATATGGTATCAAGCAGAAGTCTGTCATTCATCAAGTTAATGATTTAGAAATTTGATGACGTCACACCCTCAAATGAGTTGAAACGTAGAATACGCTGTAATTTTGAAAAATATTCAAATTTTCTGGAAAGTCCAACGGTAGAATTATAGATAAGTATCTAAAGTTTCTTTCAAGCTATTCAATCAGAAGAAATAGGTCATTGAATTTTACACCCACCTTTTTACGCCGAGTTAAAGATTTGGAACCTGTGCTCTGCAATAGGCCCTTTAACTAGTCCAGAATTCTATGAACAAATCTAAGTTGAGTGATATTTTCATACAAAGGTTCGATCAATAGACCTATTAGCTATTATACAAAAGAGCCTGGATCGAGCGTTATTTTTGTACATTTTATGCGCGAGGTTCGATCGAGTGGCGTTAGAGCTTCTATCACTATTTTGCATGTTCGAAAATTCTAAAAAATGTAGCAAAATATCGTTCGATTCTGATTCTTTTCAGAAAAGCTAAAAGGTCTATTTGCGACAGAGCTCTTTGAAAATAGGATAATTTGAGCGAGAAATGCTTTTCGATTGACACTAAGGATTTCAAAATCAGTTAATTTTTGCTACAAAGAGAAGCCTACATACTTACTCTTTGGTCAAAGTCAGTACCTTCAAAATCGGCTAATTCTAGCGAAAAAGACAAGCAACTAGCCTTACGTTTTGGTCGGAAATAAGGATTTTTTAAAATAGTCGAATTAGGTTGGGTATGGTCTTATTTTTTGATCAGTGATAAATTTGTTTAATTCGGTTAATTTATTTTTACAAACAAAGTAAGCCTATGGCTTTAAAGCAAGTGTGCAATGGTAAATAGGCCTAAATAGGCTCCTCTATAAATAGAGAAAAGAAATAACTCGGACACAGCATTGTTTTTTAGCAAGATAAAATCTCATTCTTATGGTACCCTTTGTTGACATTGTGTGCAACTTTGATTTGAATGGAATATTTTTAGATTTTCTGCTCTCTGCAAATGCAAGCTTTTAACCTTGCACAAACCCTTTAATTTTCAATCGAAGAAAGGATTTTTCAAGTCAGCTAATTTGGCGAAAAGGGCAAGCCAATAGCCACGCGTTTTGGTCGAACATGGGGATTTTCAAAATTGGTCAATCTTAGCGAAAAGGCTTTTACCTTACTTTTTGGTCAAAAATAAGAATTTCAAAAATCTGCTAATTTTGCTGAAAAGGCCAAGCCTTTGGCTTTACTTCGGAATGTAATGTAATTCGGATCCAGTTTAAGGCCAAGAAGTGAGGTTCCTCCTGGAGGAACCAGTTAAGGGAATCAGTAGTCTGCACGCAGCGCAGGCTACACTTATTAGGATATGTTTGAAAACGCATCTTTTTTATCCGTTTTGGGTTCGCCTCCACACGTAGGTTTTCGAAAACGCTCTCCAGAGTGGATCTTTTTGAAAACGCCGTTTTCCTGTAGTCATGTGGCAACGGAGCTTTTCCAAAACGCTGAAGTCACAGCGTCGATTTACCGCCCAGCAGAGCATGCGATCGGGTCTTCGGGGATCACGCGAGGGCCTTTTCCTTGCCTGTCTTCTTTTATCGAAGACGTTCGGATGTGCACAATAGGTGATAGAAGCTATAACACCACTCAATCGCACCTCCTGTATAAAAATGTACAAAAATATCGCTCGATCCAGGCTATTTTATACAATAGCTAAGAGATCTATTCCAGTAATCATGCAGTAAATAAAATAAAATAAATAGTTAATCAAAGAACTCGCTCAAAAATACGAAAATCAATGAAGTTTAAATTAACCATTTATCATTCAATTCAACATATTCTCAACATTCGATGGTTTTCGGCAGTTTACACGAAGTATTTTGCTTGATTGACAGGTGGCTTGTCAGGGAAATCACCTTCCTGCATCAAATAGAGGTTGATCAACTTCTTGTGCTCTTCGCTATCCCAGTCAAGTTTTGTGAATGCGTAGGATCCAGCATCAATATTCCAATCTTCGTTTAGCTGCGGGAGGACAAATTTAATACTATTAATCAAACTCCAAAATATCGCCTTTGTACCCCATTACGGTAGCTCCTGTAGGGGGTTTGGTATGCATGTGCCTGCCTGGGTTGTGGGTTAATTTGCGATATTTTTTGCCCGAGTTATGGGTCATTTTTCGTGAATTTTGGTCGGAATGGGTCTGCTTTACGGAAATTTGCTACAGTTATGGGTAACGATAGTTAATTANAGCGTTATTTTTATACATTTTATGCGCGAGGTTCGATCGAGTGGCGTTAGAGCTTCTATCACTATTGTGCATGTTCGAAAATTCTATAAAATGCAGCAAAATATCGTTCGATTCCGATTCTTTTCAGAATAGCTAAAAGGTCTATTTTCAACAGAGCTTTTATGACTGTCGCTCGCATTCGAAAATTCTTCAGATTTCTACAAATTGTATAAAATATCGTCCAAACCAGACTCGTTTATAGAAAAGCAAGAGGTCTTTGAAAATAGGACAATTTCAGCGAGAAATGCTTTTCGATTGACACTAAGGATTTTAAAATCAGTTAATTTTAGCTACAAAGGGAAGCCTACATCCTTACTCTTCGGTCAAATCAGTACCTTCAAAATTGGCTAATTCTAGCGAAAAAGACAAGCAACTAGCCTTGCGTTTTGGTCGGAAATAAGGATTTTCAAAATAGTCGAATTAGGTAGGCCTATTATGGTCTTACTTTTTGATCAGTGATAAATTTGTTTAATTCGGTTAATTTGTTTTAACAAACAAAGTAAGCCTATGGCTTTAATTTTCATTTTTGAACCGAAGAAAGGAATTTTCAAGTCAGCTAATTTGGCGAAAAGGGCAAGCCAATAGCCACACGTTTCGGTCGAACATCGGATTTTCAAAATTGGTCAATCTTAGCGAAAAGGCTTTTACTTTACTTTTTGGTCAAAAATAAGAATTTTAAAAATCTGCTAATTTTGCTGAAAAGCCTTTGGCTTTACTTCGTGGTCAACGAACAGTACTTAAAGGGAATAGACATAGCTATATCTCGTAGCCGCTATAAATAGGCTGAAGAAACGCCCACAAACCTATTGTTCCTTCAGCTACACAATGAGACCGGATGCGTCAAAGTGGTCGAGTACAATAGAATATATTTTTGACCTGGCCCGGGCCAGCTTTTAACTATGTCGATTCCCTTTAATGTAATTCGGATCAACTTTAAGGACCAGAAGTGAGGTTCCTCCTGGAGGAACCAGTTAAGGGAATCACTTATTAGGATATGTTTGAAAACGCATCTTTTTTATCCGTTTTGGGTTCGCCTCCACACGTAGGTTTTCGAAAACGCTCTCCAGAGTAGATCTTTTGAAAACGCCGTTTTCCTGTAGTCATGTGGCAACGGAGCTTTTCCAAAACGCTGAAGTCACAGCGTCGATTTACCGCGCCCAACAGAGCATGCGATCGGGTCTTCGGGGATCACGCGAGGGCCATTTCTTTACCTGTCTTCTTTTATCGAAGACGTTCGGATGTGCACAATAGGTGATAGAAGCTATAACACCACTCAATCGCACCTCATGTATAAAATATACAAAAATATCGCTCGATCCAGGCTATTTTATACAATAGCTAAGGGATCTATTCCAGTAATCATGCAGTAAATAAAATAAATAGTTAATCAAAGAATTCACTCAAAAATACGAAAATCAATGAAGTTTAAATTAACCATTTATCATTCAATTCAACATATTCTCATCATTCGATGGTTTTCGGCAGTTTACACGAAGTATTTTGCTTGATTGACAGGTGGCTTGTCAGGGAAATCACCTTCCTGCATCAAATAGAGGTTGATCAACTTCTTGTGCTCTTCGCTATCCCAGTCAAGTTTGGTGAATGCGTAGGATCCAGCATCAATATTCCAATCTTCGTTTAGCTGCGGGAGGACAAATTTAATACTATTAATCAAACTCCAAAATATCGCCTTTGTACCCCATTACGGTAGCTCCTGTAGGGGGTTTGGTATGCATGTGCCTGCCTGGGTTGTGGGTTAATTTGCGATATTTTTTGCCCGAGTTATGGGTCATTTTTCGTGAATTTTGGTCGGGATGGGTCTGCTTTACGGAAATTTGCTACAGTTATGGGTAACGATAGTTAATTATTGCTATTATTAGCTATCGTGATTTAAAAATTTCGTCAAAAAGAATTTTTCCCTAGTTATGGATCCTCTACCTTCATTCTCCGAGGCACACATACCGGGTGCGCCAGAATGAACTATGCATTNCAGGCCATAATAAATCGTACACTGGACCGATTTTGAAGATTTATGACTTAATCTTTAGCAGAAAGCCTGAATTAGATTTTAGGACTTTTTACAAATTTTCCGTCCCCTGTTTTTAGAGCTAGAAGCGAGTTTTTTAAAATGTTCGTTTTCGAAAACATTGAAAACGATCAAAAAACGTCGATCAAATTTTAAAAGATTCAACATGAATAAACAAAGAGAAAACGTGTCAGGGGGATTTGGGGGGTTTAGTACGAACTCTCGTATAGCAGATTACAATTGGCCGATTTCTGAATCGCAAATCACCATGAACAAGTTCTCTCTTTGTCCATTCATGTCGATCATTAGAAAACTTGATCGATGTTTCTCGATCGTTTTCAGTGTTTTCGAAAACTAAGATTTTAGGAAACTTACCTCTAGATCTAAAAGCTGAAAATGATAAAATTTGCAAAAAATCCCAGTATCTAATTCAGGCTTTCTGCTAAAGATTAAGTCATAAATCATCAAAATCGATAGAGTGTACGATTTATTATGGCCTGATAAACGTGCATAGTTTATTCTGGCGCACCCGGTATACCAAACCCCCTGTAGGAGGAATCTCCCCGCATCCAATAGCTCATTTTACATGATGTTTTGACAACTGCACTAAGCACGGGCGATAATAAAAGTATAGTAAAGACCCATTGCTATCCATGATTCTTCGTGACGTCAAAGTCGTTGACATTTGTATTATCTGACCGTCGTTTCCGGCCTAAATTCTTTGTATCTTGCTTTTCATTTGGCACAAAAAGGATCATGCTTGGCTGTGGATCTTTAATATTAATGAATGTTCTTACCTTTTCTCCCGATTTGGCTTAACACATCCAACATTACTCAAACTCAAATAAGAACTGTTTTCCAAGGCATAATCGATACATATAAAGGCACTGGGTCATGTAACTGCAAACAAACCTCTTATCTCCATAATCTATATTGTTTCCGTATGTGTCCATTGTGTCCTGGACAAATTTTTCTGTGAATGGGGTGAGTCCATAATAAAGGTACTCTTCAAAATCCAGCGATTATCTCTGTAATTTTACAACATATGTTTTGTTTTTCTCTTTACAAAATTCAGCAGTCCATCTTCAAAAGAAGACTTTCATTTCAAAAAATAGTAAAAATCTGTGTGATATGGCCTTTCAAAACAACCGCAAAATCGTCATTTTGAAAAAAGAAGTTTGTTTCCATTACGTCACCCAACCGGCCAGCCCCTTTAAAAAATGAATACAGCATGCTAACTGGCTTCGTCGCTCTACCGGCATAGTGTAAATGGCGAATACGGCATCATTTGTTGTCGGATTCACATTGAGGCGATAATTTGGCAAATGAGAACATGCGCCTGGGCAAATGCTCGCTTTGTGCATGGTCAAAACCTATTGTATTCATTTCGTGCTGGTATAGTGTAAACAATGATTCCGTTTGAGCCGTATTCGTTTCGTACGGGCATGTGTAAATAGGGTCTTTCAGACAGACAGATTGTCTAAGTGATGGCAATGAAGTATTCATAGCATAGCCATTCGTGATCTACGGTTTTTTCCTTGTAGTACCGTTAAAAGGGCCCTGGTCAACATCGATGCTTTGCGCACATAGCTCACCCTTGATACCCTGTGTTCTTGAGTTTCTGATGCTCAGAAACTAATATGGCCGCTCGCAGAGGAAGGGATACAATAATTCTGAGTATCCAGTAAGGATTCTTAATGATAGGGAGGATCAACCGAACGAATTGCAACGGTTTATGAACTCTTAAACCACCAGAGGGCATCATATTGGTAGTCAGGGGTGGAAAAAATATTTAAATTTCTGGGACCAAAAAATTCTTGGAAAAAGTTTCTGTGACAACTAGTTGCTCCAACAAAGAATCCATTCCTTGTTGACAGCATGATAAAAATACGTTTGGAAGAATTTTGAATATTTTTCTGCTTCCCAGGTTGCAAACAGTTTTTAGAAAATTAATTTACATGAAGACAGCTTAAATTGATCGAAGAGCATCCCACAAATTTACTAAAAACTTAGTTTGAAATTCAAAAGAGAAAATTTAAGATTTTCATACAAAATCACATCATCAATTCCTCCTCTTTCCTTGCTGCTCTTTCTTTCTGGAGACCGGAACAATTTCTGGGACCATTGGTGCTGTGGTCCGCTATTTTTTCCACCCCTGTATGGTAGTTTCTTATCTCTTTAATCTTTGTGTGCGGTTTCTTTCAAACGGTGATATCAACGGTTTCCACTCCACATAACCCATAACATGATGTTAAATCTTGTCATTAGATTGCACCAGCAGAACCAGCAGGGGTTTGAAGAAAAAAATTATAAAAAAGGAAATGACTATCAAAAGGTCTCAAACTCGGGCGGCGTGCATGAAAGGAGTTGATGACTACTGCTTCGACAATCAGGTGTCATTGGGTGGCATGAAGCTGCAGTTGTAGATACCATTGATAATAGCCGAGGGCCACAAAGCATCAATGTTGACCAGGGCCCCTTAAATAGTTTGGAAGTAGAGCTAATGGTATCTCGCATTGCGACATCTTTTAACAGAAGAAATTTACAAGGAGCAGTAATTCCCTATAATGAGGAAACAAAGAACTGTTGTCACAGGCAACTTACATCAAAAGCAAGTTCTTGTCCTCTGAAGATCCAAAGTCCACCAATTTTGAGGTTTCCATCTTTGCCAAATACGACAACACTGGCAAATCCATTCTTGTGCAATTTGTCAAGACGCTGGAACATTCCAGACACAAGATTACAAGCCATAAATGTCATTCCCAGTTCATCATTGTACTTATATTCAGCAAGCCATGCACTGTAGCCTATGATCAGAAACACAGCAAAAGCTACAGTATAATATAAATATCAAATTAAAGCCCCCTTCCATTGAGCGCCTCTCATGAAAAGATGAAGAATTTAATCAAACTGCTAGGTCCCCATTAAATATCACCAAAACTCAATGAAAATAGAGCAAAAGTAAAGTTATTCTTTCTAAAGCGCACCAGTCAATCTTTACTTGTACACCCTGATGGGTATATTATTGACTCATGCAAGCATATAGTTGGAGCTCAAGAATTTTTGTTACCTTCATTCATACAGCAGGTGAGGTTCCAATTTTACACCATGACTTTTCAGCCTAGCCTATCATTACAATTTCTGTTTGATCTGTTTTGTCAGTGATCCAACTATCTCCAAGATCATACATTTTTCTTTCCATTCCTTGTAAGGGTATAAAATAACACATGGAAAAATCCTTTTCTTGAGTCATACTTTTTAAGCAATACAATGAATCTTGCGTAAGAATCAAGATTTTGAGATTATTCCCTCCCATTCAGGTTTCTAAAGGTAGTGAATGATAGTGTGTGCTTCTTTCGGACACATATGAGCATCTTTCTTTCAGGAGAGAAAGTCCCTCAGCAAGTCCTTTCGTTGCACAAAAATTCTTTACAATACATTAACACACTCCTACAGATAATATTGTGACTTGTAAAAATGATAAGTAAAGTCATAAGCTACCTTCTTTATCAATGTTCTGCCAAAACCAAGGAATGGCTTCTGTCTCGGTTTCAGTATTCCTGTACATCCTCTTCCATTCATCAAACACCATCTTTGGTGGTGGAAGATCTGCAAATGGATCCTTCTTCTTTTCTTCCTTTGGTTTTTCTGGCTCTGGTTCTTCTGCCTTCTCCTTCTTTGGTTCTTCCTTTTTCTTTGGTTCTTGCTTTGGCTTCTCTGCTTTTGCCTTCTTCTGCTTTGGATGTAGCTCTTCGTATTTCTTTGCTGAAAGAAGGGAAGAGATTTTCCTTGTAGAATTCTGATGTATTCATACTGTAGATTGATTTTTGTCAATTTAGTCCAATCTTCTTTCTGCAATTAGTGTCCAAATTTGTATGCGTGGTTTCCCAAAAAAACATGTGTGCCACTGAGCAGGAATGGCTCAGTGGAATCACGCTTGACTATCAATATGAAGGTTGGTGGTTCAAGTCCTCGCCCTGCCCAACTTGCTACAAAGTGCGAGGAGAGTCGCCAACTCTCTGTAATTCCAGGCTAAAGGTGTGGTCACATCGAGAGGAAGGACCAGGACGCTGCTTTGATAAGCTCAGCTTCTCAGTGTCCTAAAACTACCTTTGGTTGCAAGANTGCCTAACTTGCTACAAAGTGTGAGGAGAGTTGCCAACTCTCTGTAATTCCAGGCTAAAGGTGTGGTCACATCGAGAGGAAGGACCAGGACGCCCTTTGATAAGCTCAGCTTCTCAGTGTCCTAAAACTACATTTGGTTGCAAGATAGAAATGTATACAAATGGCTACCATGAAGGAGCCATAAATCCAAGTTTCCTATTTTTAGATTTTCGAATAAAGAACAGATTTCAACTTAGGGATTAGTTTAAGTAAATCAGATAGGCGGTCCCTGATTCATTGAGAAAAGAAAGTCAAAATCACTGATTGTTTCAAAACCAGAGGATTTTATCTCCGTACTGAATCTTATAACTTGAATTTTAGCACCAAATAGACTTAAACTTCACAGTTGTGTCGGAAACACATTTTGGAGCAATTAATGACCAAATAAACCAAGAATATTAAGCAGACAGCCTGCTGAACGCAAATATTGTTGGTTCAAAAGGACTTCATCACTTTTGAGAAGCAAAATAACCGATGAACGCATATGGCAACACAACTTCTGTTGCACATCATCATTTCCAATAACCATAGACATGTTAAACATTCTTGGTTATCACAAAATCCAATTATGTGTTTCATTTGTGAACATCAGAAATGAGGCTAGGTACATTTTTTCATCAATTTCTTTGTTTTTAACAAGAAGGAGAGTAGTGAATCATCGTTTTGAGGCAGCCAATAATTCTAACTTTCTTGCTCTATAAATCAGCAACAGCTTATAAAACTTATGCACACTCAGTATCAACCTTTAAGTTGAGTCTCTTCTATTAAAAACTTAACAATGGGAAAATTGGATTTAAGGCTGATCAGCAGCAGTCACTCACACTGCACATATGTTTTTGGGAACACCCTGTCTGAATAATTTTGATTCATTCTTAATGGGTATACTATAAGCATCTCTTACTGCATGTGGTGTAATTGTACAAAGATAAACAACTAAATAGAGTACAGCACAAGCACATCAATATGAACTGAGTTGAGCACGGTGCTTTGAGCATAGCCCATCAAGCTAGGAAAGTATCGGAACTTTATCAAAACTTTACCAAAACATAGTCAGCCAAAGCATAACAGGCTGTGCTCAAAACATTGTACTTAATTCATTCACATCAAAGTGCTGATCTTTTACCTACAGTATTTAGTTGTTTAGCTTTTTACAATTGCAAGCAAAAGAGGTNATTTTTGTCAATTTAGTCCAATCTTCTTTCTGCAATTAGTGTCCAAATTTGTATGCGTGGTTTCCCAAAAAAACATGTGTGCCACTGAGCAGGAATGGCTCAGTGGAATCACGCTTGACTATCAATATGAAGGTTGGTGGTTCAAGTCCTCGCCCTGCCCAACTTGCTACAAAGTGCGAGGAGAGTCGCCAACTCTCTGTAATTCCAGGCTAAAGGTGTGGTCACATCGAGAGGAAGGACCAGGACGCTGCTTTGATAAGCTCAGCTTCTCAGTGTCCTAAAACTACCTTTGGTTGCAAGATAGAAATGTATACAAATGGCTACCATGAAGGAGCAATCAATCCAAGTTTCCTATTTTTAGATTTTTGAATGAAGAAGAGATTTCAACTTAGGGATTAGTTTAAGTAAATCAGATAGGCGGTCCCTGATTCATTGAGAAAAGAAAGTCAAAATCACTGCTTGTTTCAAAATCAGAGGATTTTATCTCCGTACTGAATCTTATAACTTGAATTTTAGCACCAAATGGACTTAAACTTAACAGTTGTGTCAGAAACACATTTTGGAGCAATTAATGACCAAGTAACCCAAAAATATTAAGCAGACAGCCTGCTGAACCAGGGCTTTCAATGGGACGCGCGCGATAGCGCACGAGCGCGCAGGCACGTGCCCCAGTGGTGTCACGGGAGCGATAAATCACGCGCGCAAACCTTTATTGAAGAACGATAATTGAAAGAGCAGTCGAAATTTACATGAAGTCCAACCGAAGAAAGACTGTCTCTAACCAAATAAAAACCGTGCAACAAAGCAGCGTTCGTGTCGACGATCTTTCACAAAGCAGCACTGCTCAAAATGAAGAGGATAGCAACGATGACAACAGCGAGTTTGAACCATTTGCAGAGGAACTAGACAGTGAATAAACTGTTCTGTTAGATTGCATGTTTGATGCATTTAATTTTCATAGTCATTTTATAGTGTGATTAACAAGTAATAACGCTTTTATTTATGATTGCTTCTCATTATGAACAACTCCTTCATGAGTTAAAGATCAGTCGTTGACGATATAAATAGCGCGCGCAGCTGAAATGACGTGCGCGATTGACCGCTCGCGTCAAATTCTGAATGTGAAAGGCCTACTGAACGCAAATATTGTTGGTTCAAAAGGACTTCATCACTTTTGAGAAGCAAAATAACCGATGAACGCATACGGCAACACAACTTCTGTTTCACATCATCATTTCCAATAACCATAGACATGTTAAACGTTCTTGGTTATCACAAAATCCAATTTATTATTATGTGTTTCATTTGTGAATATCAGAAAATGAGGCTAGGTACATTTTTTCATCAATTTCTTTGTTTTTAACAAGAAGGAGAGTAGTGAATCATGGTTTTGAGGCAGCCAATAATTCTAACTTTCTTGCTCTATAAATCAGCAACAGCTTATAAAACTTATGAACACTCAGTATCAACCTTTAAGTTGAGTCTCTTCTATTAAAAACTTAACAATGGGAAAATTGGATTTAAGGCTGCTCAGCAGCAGTCACTCACACAGCGCATATGTTTTTGGGAACACCCTGTCTGAATAACTTTGATTCATTCTTAATGGGTATACTATAAGCATCTCTTACTGCATGTGGTGTAATTGTACAAAGATAAACAACTAAATAGAGTACAGCACAAGCACATCAATATGAACTGAGTTGAGCACGGTGCTTTGAGCATAGCCCATCAAGCTAGGAAAGTATCGGAACTTTATCAAAACTTTACCAAAACATAGTCAGCCAAAGCATAACAGGCTGTGCTCAAAACATTGTACTTAATTCATTCACATCAAAGTGCTGATCTTTTACCTACAGTATTTAGTTGTTTAGCTTTTTACAATTGCAAGCAAAAGAGGTGTTGACAATATACCAATTAAGAACATAAACATGCAAACCATAACAGTTTGGGCATACATTTTCAGAAATTAACTTTGGATTAAATTTACAAAAATTACAGACTAAAGCTCCGGCCAAACGCTCTCGACTTTCCACTCGACAGCGCTCGACATTTGTGTCGAGTGAAAAGTCGAGAGCGTTTGGCCACCTTGTATAGTGATGTCGAATGATGTTGAGCGTTGTCGAGCCTTGTCGAGTCAAATTTGATACTGGTCAAAATTGTCGAGCGAAGCCGCTCGACATTTCTATTGTTTGAGGTGTTGTCGAGAGCGTTTGACCAGGTGCTCGACTTTTTTTTCCGCTCGACAATGCAGAGCCTGCGCATGTGCAGTTGAACAAATTTTCCCACCGCAATTACTGCAACAAAGGTTCTGCCAAAAGAACAGCACCGAAACTGCTTGGGGGAAATTAATTCTTCGACATTCTGCAATATGTACAGAAAGTCTTCGTACGAAATTCTCATCATCTCTCGGAAACCTCGAGAATCTTTGATTTTCGATTTTCAAAATAACCTCTTTTGAGGGGCATTTCACTCCCAAAAAATCTCATACACGTTTGGAAGAAATCCTTTTGTTTTCAAGAAAAATCAATCAAAATCCGTATAAATCCTTTTGTTTTGAGAAAATCTCGTACGCTTTTTTGAATGAGTGAATTGCCCCTTGACCTCTTTGCTCTCTTCGTTTCATCCAGGCTCTTGTCTTTCCTCCACTTCACTTCTATCTCTCCTTCTTCGTCTAAGACTGTTACCAAAATCAGAGCAGCAACAGCCTTGCGTTTTCTTTTTGTGAGCTTCAGCTTCATATTGATTTGAGAACAGCAAGAAAATAAAATTGAAAATTTGGCGGGCTGTTGTACGAGAACGAGGACAGAAAGTAAAATATGAAGTAGAGCCTGCCGCCAAATCGAGTAAGAGTCGAGTGAAAGTCGAGAGCATTTGGCCACCCTTTGCTCGACAATGCTCGACATTGCTCGATTTTTGTCGAGCGCTGTAGAGTGAAAAGTCGAGAGCGTTTGGCCGGAGCTTAAAGCACCACATATAAATGCATGATCTTGGCGTGGGCACAATGGCCAGCATAGACAAAATGGTACATGTATTCCACAACTAATTGCTTGTTAACTTGTGATGTATACGCTATAAATGACCAATTTTTGTTGGCACCTCTAGCAAATTCTATTTGTTCTGTATCAATTTGATCCTGGCAAATGGTGCTTAACAACTACCAGAGACAAGAAAAGGTGTTCTAAGTGTTAGAGTTATCTTAAAGTATACTTCATCAGTCGCTTTTCAACCGGACTCAGACAGTAACAATTGTACTTCAAGGAAAAGGTTCTGGATGTAAGTCTGTCAAGTTAGAAGTGTATCATGACAGGGTCATGCCAAAAATAGCTAAGGAAAGTGAAGTGCATCAAAGCAATGACAATATTTTCCGACTACATTTTCATTAACTGATCTGGATTTTCTATAGATAATTCTGTAATTTCATGTTTTCCCCATTTTCTATTTGAAGCAGATTCTAAAAAAATGGCTCAAGTCATGATAAGGGGGCACTTGCCAAACAGGGGACACAAACAAGACTCTTCATTGTAAAGGGGCAACTGCTGCCACTTGCCTCACCCAAACCTACCACTCACTGCTGTGCTTCAACAATGAACAACAAAGAATTGCAAACAAACACAAGATACTGCCTGTAGGAATGGATGGTAGATGGTATACTTCAAATGACATTAAAAAGAGGTCATTAGTAGCCATCCCCAACAATATTCCATGCATTATCTGTGGAAGATAATGACTTTCTCTACCCTTCACTTTGACCAATACTACCAAAGCCACTCCCTTGCGTCTTGTAAACACATGAGTTGTATCAAGATACAAGTCATGAAATAAACAAGAAAACACAAAGGTCCTGGCTACAGCATGGTGCTTATTTGAAGGTAAACTGATTGTTAAAAAACGCAAAATCACGGTTACAAGCAAAGACTGTGCTTCGAATACTTTCAGCATTCAACTGGTAAATTCTATTTTCTAATGTGGGCAAAGCCTTATACCTAAATGTATAAGCTGTATGAATTGCTCTTGTTATCTTAGTTTATCATTTGACCCCAGTTGATAATGAAGGAATAAGCAGGTTTCTTGCACTATATCTACTGTACAAGCTTATTGCTGTGTAAACAATTTACCAAGCAATCTATATCAAAGGTGAGAAAATATGACTAAGCACATCAGACATATTTACAAATAAACAACTATGTGCACTTACCATCAAAAGCTGCAGCCTTTGAGCATAGGCTCACTTCTCCTAAAACCTTCTTGAACTGTGGCTGGTTGACACATGTTAGGAACCATCTGTTCACATTTTCATATGCTGCACGAGTTGCTGGGTCCAAAACTTGCTTGAAGAGCATGAGGAGATTGCAGCACACGCAGATATCAGCAAGTGTCACACGCTCACCAACCAAGAATGTCCTTGTAAGCAATGCATTGTTTAGGAGTTCCAAGCACTTCTTGATGTGCGCAACTGCTTTCTCATGCTCCTGCTTGTTGAACTGTTTCAAGCCAAGGGTTGGAAACACCCAGGTGCAAGCTGATGGGAGGATTTCGTTGTCAGCAAAATTGATATATTGTTGTACAAGGCATGCATCTAATCGGTTTGATCCATGAAGGGCTTCACTTGCAACTGAATAAAGAATTTAAAAACGAGGAACATTAATAGTTGAATTCAAGTACAACAAAACTGCAATCTGGTCTCTTCAACCAATGTGGTCAATGTGATTGAAATCCAAATATCAAGACTTCTGATGTAATACATTGCAGTGCCTGGTACTGTAGCTAATAAATAATAACAGTAAACATAATCTCTTGTTGGATCACAATGCAGTTCCTGGTAACAAATATTAAAGGGAATCGACACAGTTAAAAGCTGGCCCGGGCCAGGTCAAAAATATAATCTATTGTACTCGACGACTTTGACGCATCCGGTTTCATTGTGCAGGTAAAGAAACAATGGGTTTGTGGGCATTTCTTTAGCCTATTTATAGCGACTACGAGATATAGCTATGTCTATTCCCTTTAAGTAAAACCAAAAAAATATCTCTCAGTTGTCTCTCAAATTATACATTGGCCTGATGGGGTGAGATAACTAGGTTTGGGTAAAACTAGCAACTGAAAGGAAGAGCAACATACTACTTGATCACAAGCTGTTCAACTGCTATTCACAATATGAAGCTGGATATCATGGGAGTCACTGCAAAAGATTTGAAGATTTTGAAAGCTAAGGTCTGAACTGCAGGAATTTGTTGCTTTACCCTATACCTATTCATCTTTTCCCTGAAAACCTTACAGCCCAGCAAATACAGTAATTAGTCATGCAGGTGTTTTGTGCATTGATTTCTATGCAACCTGAGGGTGCGGTATCTCTCAAAACAAGGACATATCCTGTGGGGTCACTTCAATAGGCGGATGGCGGGGTGTGTCATTTTCAATTGTAAAATCATACCCTAAAATTTATGAATTTTTCAAAAACCATACCCCAAAATTTACGGGCCTTTCAAAAAAGATACCCTAAAATTGTGACCAAAATTCGAAATTCTAACCAAGTACCTGAAATCAGATTAAATTCAATACCCTCGAGCATTTTTCTTCCAAAATGACCCNATTTATGAATTTTTCAAAAACCATACCCCAAAATTTACGGGCCATTCAAAATAGATACCCTAAAATTGTGACCAAAATTCGAAATTCTAACCAAGTACCGGAAATCGAATTAATTTCAAGACCCCCGAGCATTTTTCTTCCAAAATGACCCCCAAAATTTATGTTCATTTGTTATGTTACCAAAAACGACACCCTAAAATTTATTTTCAGCCTGAAAAAAGGTAGCCCAAAAAATGGCACATCCCGTACTGGTACATATGGTAGTGACCCCCCCCCCCCGGGGGACACATGGACACATTGCCTTTTGGCAAGTCATGCATGTAAACTGAGTTTTGTGTCATTTGCCACTGGGGTGGGCTCAATCCTTCCTTTGAAAGCATACTACACACTCAAGCCTGGAAGTACTCTCCACCTTCCCATAAAATATCTTCCTGAAAGTCTCAGGGGTTGCTATCATCTTGAAATCTTCCTCCTGGCCTGTAGCTTGCCCTCTCATAGCCATCTAGCAATTTCTCAATGAGGCTGAGTTGAAATTTACCTGAGTTGAAGACCCTGGGCTGATATATATTGCTAGCATTCACCACTGCTACAGTACAGTACCTCCAACATACAAAAGAAAGCCTTCTTCCATCACTTTGTGCAGCAATTTAAGTTGATGGCATACTGTATGCTGCTTTCTGATCAGCCCTGTTTACACCTCCCATAAATTTTGAATAAAGCTCAATAGCCTTGGACTTGGTACTAAATCTCCACCCATTCCCATCATCTCCTTGACCTGGCCTGCACCTGACTTCCTTTCAAATGTTTTGCCATTGTGGAGGGTGGTCATCACATTGACTTGGTGCTTGTCTGTCCAATTAATGAAAGTGATTTCACCATCTCTTACACCTGGAGGCTCTTCTTTCTTTGGCTTTAATGTTGCAGCTTCATCAGGAACCCCCTATGGTTTGTACAAAAAGTAAAGTACCACATGCACCTGTTTGATGATTTGTCACATCATTAAACAATGATGGGCTGCTGAAATAATTGTCAATTTAAACAAGGTGTCCCCTCTCATAAACGGGCTCAACAAGATTGGTCACAACTCTATGAGTCAGCTCAATTTCTGCATTTCTATCTCTCTGCTTTCCTTCATACAGTATATGTCCCAGTTGTCGACATACCCAGTGTCACTTTCTGTTGAAGTCCAGGCATTTATTCCCTATTTATGGGGTTTGTTGGGCTTATATTGCTTGAAGTGTGTCTGTTCCTTGAAAGCAATCAGGGTTTCATCAACTGCAATCTCCCTACCAGGATCGTAGGCCCCTTGCAAAAGTGGCACAATCATCTCCAAACATGGCTGAATCTTATGGAGACAATTGCGGTGAGGATGATCACGTGGTGAAACTGTAAAATGGAGAGAAATCTGTCCCTGGTCTTTATTTTCTTGAATGCAGGGAATTCCAAGAGATAGTGAGTTTTCCAATACAGGCGATAGAATGGCAGCTTCACCATTCCCATCAAGAGAATCATGGTAACAAAGGTCTTCATTTCTGGCATTGTCACTGTCACAAATTTTGACTTGGCCAATTACCAGAAGCTTGAATCTTTTTGATTTCTTGACGGGCACAACGATTAATCTCAGTTACCATCAGCTGAAAAACGTCATTGCTGAAGACTTTGGAAAATATCTCCAGCTCTGAAGGGCTGTCTTCAAGGTAGTGCCTTTGCGCCAGTCTCTTCTGCAAATTCTTTCAGTCAGCTCTCATAGTGATAGGCTCCAATCATTGCAACTTCTTCACATCCTCTGCCCTCCGCCCCAATGTTTTCTTCTAGGCCTTCTTCCTCGGCACAAATTGATGCACTTTCAACATCTGAAACCAACAAAATTTTTGTTGTTGCTGTCTGAATCACCAAACATCTCTCTGACTGCCCTTTTTTCAAAGCAAATGGCTCCATGATTCAAATCAACTGATTTGAAAACAAAAATAACCTAGAATTGTCAAAGCTTTCCAAATCACCATAGCTTAAAAAATTTCACAGAAATGACCACTGGCATTTCACATTATTTTGAAGGTCATTATATAATCTATCCAAAAAAGTCCCGTATGAATGAAAATGACTGCTTTATTAATGCGTTGAAAGTGTCAGAATGTGAGGAAGTACACTTGTTGGAAATTTGTGACTGCAGGCCCACTCATGTGTTATATCGAATGGAGTTGAGCCCAAATTGAAGGGTGTTCTTTCGAGCAAGAAACAAATCACCTTTACTAGCCTGTCTAGTGTTATACTGATGCATGGATGAATTCAACAGGAAAAAGTCATGGAAGCAACTCGGCGATGATCTATATACAGTTTCAAAGACAAAAGTGAGAAGTTTAAGCTGAAAAAGATCAGATAGTCTGAGAAGTTTTAAAGACTTAAAGATTGGAGCAGAAGGAGAAAGAGCAGGCTGAGAAGAAATTTTCCGGATTAGTCTCTTCTGAAGTTTGTAGGTCTGTATAAGACGCAGAAGTATTACCCCACACGATAATACCATACTGGGCAAAAGACATAAACAATGAATTATATAAGCAGAGTAACACATCTGGAGTCAGGAGGCTCTTAACCTTTGAAATAACACCACAAGTTCTTGCCAAGTGTTTTGGACAACTCCTTCACCTCAAACTATACTGGTGGTGGAATCGTTTAGATGGAAAAATTACACCTTGGGCAGGTGAGCTTCCACCCCTGGTGAGGCGATATCTCATTATACCGGTCATATGAAGGTGAAATGAAAAAGCAATGGGATTATATAGGAAGGAGGAATCTCACCTGTCAGCCCTGGGTCTGGCAGGTGAGGTGTTTTTCCACATGCATAAACAGGCCCTTATAGCTGGAGAAACAGAAGATAAAACATTGTTTCCTTCCTAGAAATATATACATACTAGGGGCAGCGGACAGTGGTATTAATGCTATGTTTATAGCAATTTTTTTCCAAAATAAGGTTATGTTTTTGTATTGAAAAATAAATGTAACTGAAATAATACGAGTAAAATCTTCTTGGATCTTCGATTTCCCTATCCAGTTCCTTCATTTCAATATTTCTGTGACCCCTCTGTGCAATGTCTGTACGCAGGCTATTTGATATTGTGGCCCCAGAAAATTTTGCCCTGTTGTTCGCTTGCGAGCCCCTGATGTATACAGTAATGGTGGATTTTAGCCATAGATTACTGTAAAAACTGCAAAATCCATCCAACATACAGTACAATAAATCATACCCTGTCAAAAGTGGAAGCTTTTGGCACACCTGGTACAGTATACTGTAAAAAGTGTCCTCCTGAAAGCTTGTTTGCAAGGATTGTCTTCCTTCACATTCAAGGCTGACAATAAAGCTATGCTTACACTCACCATAATATGCAATTGCATTGCTTTCATACAGACAGTTTCCATCGTTATCCTCAAATGCTGGTACCTGAAATATAATAAAACAGCATAGAGTTTCAAATGCAGAAACATTGGCAGAAACACTTCAGTGGAAACACAGATTTTTAACAACCTCCAGACAAAATTATCAACAGGATAAAATTGTATGCAAAAACAAGCCAGTTAAACCTTTTTGTTGTTAATCAAGATAACAAAATCAGCTTGTTGTTTAGGAAGCTAACGTTTGTAGGAATTTAATGATAGATGGATGTGTCAGTTGACATTAAAAAGAGGTCATCAACAACCATCTCCATTGCAATACCATGAACCATCTTTTTGAAAGGATGGTTATTTTATCTTCCTTCTTGATAACCAATACAATCTTTGCCACCCCTTTGGTGCTTGAAGAATCATGATTTATATAAAAATACAAGTCATGAACTCTTTAAGACAGTTCACAAAGGTCCTGACTACTGCATGGTGCATTTGAAGAAGGTCTGAATACTACTAAAGTCAAGTGGTGGAAAAGTATGCACAGCCACTGTGGGTCAAATAATGTGCTCACAATTTCTATGGCATGTGAAGGAGCCGTTTGATACTTTTTGATAAAAGCCCAGCCATTCTTTACATCCCAAGGAGGTTATCAGAATATTATTCCTGCAAAGCGGCATAATTTCTTGCGCAATACCCTTGCTTTAGATTCCATTTGTTTCTCTGCCTGTCTGTTTTCAGCAATATTTGCAGACCTTATTGTGGCTGTCAAATGATATCATTGCAGTCTGCAGTTACCGTAGATATCAGCGCATGCGCAGTATCAAAAGTATCATAAATGATATCTTAGACCCTGTTTACACGGCAGTGGATGAATATTCGAACAGACGATAATTGGCACGCTTAGATACCTTTACACAGCACGGTACTAAAATTAGTCCACTTAGGCTTCCCGTTTACACAAGACCAATTGAGCTTTTTGTTGTCAGGTACAAACATTCTAACAAATTAGTTGCCAAGGTTGATAACAAAGAGCGTCCGCCCGGCCAATTAGCACAGCAATAAGGGCACCAACAAAGGAACGATGCAGGCAGTCATCATTATTACGCCTTGTATTGAATGAGAAGCACCCTCTTTCATTGTGAATCCGTACTAATATTTGTATGGTAAGAGCGTTTACACGGTGCCAAACACTGCCATAAAAATTTTTATCCAGCTTAGTTTCAAATTAGCATGCTTTCGCAGCTGGACAAAAATTAGTACGGATTGCCACACTAATTTTCATGCAGATAGACGGGTCTTGTGTGTGAATGGGAAAGCTATCCGTACCAGGATTCATCTAGTACCATGTAAATGGTTCTTATTGTTGCATCACCCAGGTTGGAAAACATGCATGATTTGGCCTACACGTAGTAGCGAGTGAAATAAATTTGAAGGTGCGAGCTGCGAGTGGACTTTAAAAACATCTTAAAAAGCTGTGAGAGAAGCAAAATTAACAATAGATCTTTTGTTCTCGCATGCGAGGATTGGTTATTGTAGCTGCGAGCAGCGAGTTTGACAGAGTTTCATAGCTGCCCGTGAAAGCAAGTTTTCCAACCTGGTGCATCACAAAAACAGTTTTATTCGCATGGTCAACTGATTTTTGGAGTCTCGTAATTTCAGGACTTTAGTAAATTCTTACATGAAGGCATTGCCTGCACAAGTTCCCATTGACCACATCGTAAATGGGAACATTTTGTTCTATTTTGTTCTTGTGTTCTATTTTTAAACTAGACGCCACATGTCCGTTATATATGTCTGTAAGTAAAGGTGAAACACTGCCCACTGTTTTTTCACTGGAATGATTATTCCGGGTGTGCAGTAATAGTGCAGCATGCACCCAACCGACCCAGCCAGGGGCGGCGCTCAATGGTATAAACTGTATGAGCCTCATACCACTTTTTTTCAAAGCTTCCCTAAAAAAAACCTTAGAATTCATAGGGCAAATTTTGTGTCAGCCTTCCATTCTGCTTGACTCAGTAGCGGAGGCGCATTACGTGATCAAATGGTGATTCAAATGTCAACGCCAACGTAACTTTGTGTCTGGCTTGTTCCGACAAAAGATATGTAATTACCTGCTAATCCGTTATGAATCATAATCTATGGTACTATTGATAGCTATTGAATCACGAGGGCAGTTATGGCCACGGTATGAGTTTCTCATTTCTCATACCATGATGTCACTAAACTTTTGTCTTGGTGGCCCTCTGTTACGTCATGGCGTATTGTAAACCTAACGTGAAACAAAGCGACCTGTCTTCCATGGTATGAGTTTTCGATTTCTCATACCGTGGCCAATCTAACCATTCATCTCAACACTACGCTGATCTCGCTTACTTTCGTCTTCGAGCCGTGCCGTGTCTATACTTAATAACATGGATCGGGTTTTAGGAAGGGAGTACCTTTGGGGTGTTTCAAATATTTTCTCTATTTTGTCAACTCAAAGACGATTAACTCACGAACAACGACTTCGGCTAAAAAGAGATGGAAGACCATGCCCAAAGTTACCGTAAAATACTTAGCGAGTAACACTGCATACGAGAAATTTCCGTGGATTTGTGGAAAAGTAGAAAAGAATACCTACTTTTGTTGGCCATGTCTCGTTATGGGTGATTTATCAAAGGTGAGTTTTTTCACCAGATTGAGTTTCCCAAACACCAAATTGGCCCGGGGGGGGGGGGGTACTTAGTATATTTATCCTATTGGAATATGCTGTGCGGAATTTCACTCATTCGAAAAAGGTACAAGATTTTTAAAACAAAACAAAACAAAATTTTTTCAGGGTGGGTTGTTGATAAGTGCAGTCACCGATTTTTTTCCAGGGTGTGCTTTTTCGATTTGTTGGCCATTATGAGAGGGCTTGTATGTGACCATCAGCCATAATTATAGACGTGGCTCCGAGCTCTTTACCGCGTTCACTGGCCATGGTATGAGAATCACAATCCTCATACTGTGCCCTTGAGGTGGCAATACAGGAAGGGCTATGTGCCTGTGGCTAAATTTTTTCTCATGGCTGAAAGCCCTTTAGCCACGTTCATTGGCCATGGTATGAGGGTCACAATCCTCATACTGTGCCCTTGAGGTGGCAATACAGGAAGGACTATGTGCCTGTGGCTAAATTTTTTCTCATGGCTGAAAGCCCTTTAGCCACGTTCAGTGGCCATGGTATGAGGGTCATGATCCTAATACCTTGCCTTGAGGGTGATGTGGCTAAAAACAGAGGGCTAAAAGGCGTATATCTTTTCAGTAACATGATTTTTCCAAATTCAAATTGGCCGTGGCCTAAGGCCGCTATTATTTCCTCTTTGCAGAAGGAGAAACTTGTGTGCATTCAACTTGAAATTTAGAGAAAATCTAAGACTTTGATTCATCAAAAATGCTAATTTTTCCCGGGGCTTCGCCCCTGGACCCCAATGGGGGGCTTACAGCGCCCCCCATACCCCCAGCTGGACTGGTTAACAATTCCTTCGCTTCGCGAAGAAATTGTTAACTTTCGTTTTTGAGCATTTCAAAATTTCACAAAACTAATACCAAAAAAATTTCGCTCCCAGCCGCCCCTGGACCCAGCCAAGAAATTGTCAATAATAAATAGGCTACATGAGTATGAAAAATGATACTAGAGAAATAATTTCCTATCAATTTATTTTACATGGCCATAATCAAATCAAATATTTTATCAGCTAATTAATTTTCACTAGAAATCTAGGAAATACTGAAATACTGTATATTTGGGGGGTGGAACTCGATTTATGTGTTCGGAAAGTTGGTCTCGGCTATGCATTTATATTTGTATATATCACACTGGATTGTATATACTAATATCCAGTGGCGTCGTGGCCGGGGGGGCCAGGGGGGGCCATGGCCCCCCCTGTGAAAATGTTGTCGGAAAATTCGTCAGTTTTCCATTCTTGTCGGAAAAATCGAAAAAAATTGAATTAATCCATTTTCCTCTCATAGCTACTTTATGGCAATCCAAATGTGTACATGAAATATCACTTTTTCGATCGCAAAACGTAGTTTTTGATGAAAAAGTAGGTTTTTCGGCAAAAAACTAGGTTCTTCGTTCGTTTTTCTGCAAAAATTCCTTTTTCAATCGAAAGAAAAGTGTGTTTTCTGTTGGAAAAATAGACACATAGGCGCAAAAAGTTTCGGACGAATAAATTTCAGACAAATGCTTTCGACCATAACATTCTTGGACTTTTCCCCGAAAATTTGGTCGTTTTACCAACATTTTAGTGACTAAAAACGATAAATTTACAATCTATTTTGCACGTTTCATACTTAAAAAATGTCATGCATTTATGGTTTGTGCATTAAGCTTTCAATGAGTTGCTCGTCAGAATTTGCACAAGTGAATATTGTTGAGGAAGATGGAAGTGAAAACTAAGATGGGATTACTTTCAGTTTCTGTAAACGGATGCTTATAGAAATGAAGATTTATATCAAGCTATCACGTTGTTATCTAAAATTTCAAAACGATCTATTTTTCAGTGCTTTTGAGGTCCTTTTTCGAAATTTCTCATGAAAAACAAATAGTAGATTCTTCAAAATAGGGGCGTTTTGCAACGATCTAAAGGGCGTGGTCACAAAATATTTTCCCGGGGGCAAGCCCCCGGACCCCCAGTTTTCCTCCCTCCTTGCGCATCTAGCTTCAGCCTCACCTCCAACACCAATCAAGTCTCGACAACAGCCTCACCTCCAACAAGAATCGCCTCTTAACAGGTCTGCTGTGTCCCTTTGAAAAATTCTTCGCTATTATGGAACTTTTATATGACAAAAGTTCTGAGACATTTTGCCATTTTTTATACGTTATATTCCTGCTTAATTTTTGTCGGAAAAATGTCTCTTTGTCGGAAAATTCTGACCCTTGGCCCCCCCTAAAATCATGCTCCCACGACGCCACTGCTAATATCCAAGGAAAAGGAAGATATTTCATTTTTGCATACCTTTCCGAGTGGAAACTTCTTGAGGAAATCAGGAGACTTGTTGGTCTTTCCAAATTCAAAGTCTGCTGTTTTCACCTTCGCTCCACTGTACTCTGCAGCTATCAAAGCCTTGAAGGCTCTGAAGTTGTCTGGATAGGTGTAAAGTGTCTGCAGAAAATAAAACGAAAATAATCAACCATTCAATTTAAGGTGAAATCATTCGACAAAAATTAACGATCACATTGATTACATCAGATTCTTAGCGATAACTTGAAAATGGCCTACCCCTGCTGCCATTTTGACTTGTGAAAGAATTTTTTTGGGACCTCGGCGATCTTGGTCAGCAGTTACATTGTTGGATACACTGAGCTCTGCGAAGGAGCTTTTGATCGAGCGCACACGGGGTGCGGGAGAGGAGGGGGTAGGGGGTAGGTGCTTGTTCTTTATAAGAAAGAAACTCTTTGTTTCATAAATTGAGCACCCATACACGTATATTTTTAAATTAACATATTTACTTTATTTTCAGAAGGTATTTGAGTCAGTTGAAAAAATCTTGTTTTCAAATGTTCACGAGGAAACAGGTAGTGAATGAACATGACGGTTGTCAGAGAAGTTTGAAAGCTTATGAGGAATTTTTGAGTATCGAAAATTTGATGATTTTAAGAAACTTTCAGTGCTAGCCCACATTCTTAATTCCTTATAACAAAGTATGTGTGTGTGTGTGTATCACCAAAAACTCAAGTAATTATCTTGGGGGTACATTGTGGGGTGGATGATGAAATGCATACATACAGACCCCCTGTGGCAACTGTAAGAGAACGTTTTTTGACACACCTGCGCGTTGTGCTCGTGTATTCTGCGCGACGTGAAGAACAGTGAGGGTGTGCTTTCCTTGCCTTCGAGGGATCCACCATCATCCCCGCCATTATCTCGCGTTTATACTGGAAAACCTCAAGAATATCTCGGGCGATGGAGGATCAAACGCATCCAGGCCTACAACAACAGATAGAAGTTATTCACCTCCAAGCTGATGAACATTCATTACAAAGCAACCCTCAGGCAGACATCCAAATCACAACAGAACACGATGTGCAAGTTACTGAAGAGGATCTCGTAAAGCAGCAATCTACTGAACAACGTCGGCCTCGTACACTCGGCGCTTTGAAGTGCAACAAATGCTTCAAACGCTTCAAAAACCCGACAGCACTTCAGCAACATGTCAAGCTTCACAGAGGATCAACTTTGTACCGTTGTTGGCAATGCCAGGAAACATTTCGACAACTGAACAAGTTTCTCGAGCACAGGGACATACATCCGCCATTAAAAAAGAGAAGGAAAACCGTCGAAGCAAATGCTTTCCAAATTGGTGAGAATAATTAAAGTTATTATGGGCTGACATCATCAAGGGTCATTATCGATATCCGGAATTATTGCATTTGTGATCATTACTTCCGGACTAATGATCGGGAAGAGATTTGGTACCCAAAATGCAAAATGCTGTCATAAGCAGCAGATCTGATCGACAGCTTATGTTATGGGAAGCTATAGCACAGGGGAACCCTGTAAGAAATAGTAGATAAAAAACTATTGTAATTGTCAACGAAATGCAGCTTCTCTTCTGCATGCCTGCGAGTAATAAGAAATAGATGAATTGCGCACCCCGCCATCTGCGAATCTTTTTCTCCTTGTGTATGTATGAATGTATGTAAAATTTTGCCATACAACTAAAAATTAAATGTAATATGGAAATTTACGAAAAGAAAGAAGGCTAGGGTGTCGGCGGTGGTAATCAGACGGCGGTGGTAATCGGACACTTTTGCAAAAACCGACAGAAAAGTATGTTGCAAATGAAATCCATCAAAGTGGGTATTTCTTGGTTTTGAAAGCTAACATTACAAATACTAAACAACTGTACGAAAAGCCTTCATGAATGTAAAACACTCTAAAGAAGTTCTTTTCGTTGTGCTTGGCAGTGTAGAAGTTGTTGTTGCGAATATCACATCCCTGATTCAAAGCTCTGAATCCATTCAAGAAAGAAGCAAAAATATTTAACATCATTTAAATTTGATGTCTAGCATTTAAATAACTTAAAGCATTATGCAAAAGACTTAAACAAGTTTCATTGAAGGGAGGACATCTGATGTCATATCGAATGGTTTTAAAAGTTCATGGCGGTGGTTTCGGACACTAAATAAATCAGTTGTTTGGCAGCATGAACAAGGTCGGATTTGAATGTTTTTTGGATTTTGATATTTCATTCATTAAAATATCTATACATAACATACATCAATCAAAAATAGTAATGAGATCAAAACAACATTTTTCGAGCGCATCCAGGGGCGTCGCCAGCCCAAAAAATCTGGGGTGGAAAAGGACGAGGGGGTCTGGGGGCGAAGCCCCAGAAAAAATTTTCCTGACCACGCCCTTCAGACTCTCGGAAAACGTGGGAGACGCCCTTTTTATTATTATGATCTATTTTGATATTTTTGAAAAAGCAATCATCGCAAGCAGCACTTTTCGTAGCCTGCGTGCAGCCTCAACGAGGCTGCAAGTAGGCTACACTTTTCGTAACAGAGGACATTTTTGCACAACGAAAACAGAAAAGTACATGATATATCAATTTACGAGGAAGGAAAAGATATGATTTGAAATTGAAATTTAAGACTTGTCTCGAAATTTTCAATAACAAAACTTCAAGAGGAAAAGCAGTTGTCATAAAAGTTCCAAGTCAATAAAAATCTACCGCTCCCCCTCCTCCCCCCTTCCCCCGCAACGATTTTTTAACAGATTTCGAGAAATTAGAAAATCGAGCTCTGGGAAAACTGGGGTGGACATGTCCACCCCAGTCCACCCCGTGGCGACGCCACTGAGCGCATCTCCTAGCTTTTAGATTATTTTGTGTGTACCAAGAACTCTCCAGAATGTCATTACAAGAACCGACAGTCGAACCATCGTTTCCGCATTCAAGATTAGAAAAAAAAGACCAAGAAAAATGAAACAAAAGAGTTTAAAGATGGAATACCTCCCAAGTATAAACAGAAAAATGTTTTAATTTGGCACATTCTGCATTGCGAACTCACTGTCCGAAAACCACCGCCAAAATCAGTCTCAAAAACATCGTGTCAAAGAAAAGCTGGCAAAGTAAAAAACCAAAACATTGCCGGAAAATATGCCTAAATACCTGTCCATTCACCTGGTACTTTTGGTTTTTGTCTTTGACTAAGGGCCTGTTTAATGAGGGTTAGACTTGTTTAACCTGAGTTAATGACGTCAAAAGTAGTTGTTTATATTAGCCAATCATGGGACCCCCAGGGATTGTGGGATTTTTAGAGCATAGGTGTGGCATCCATTTCCGTGTGCATGCAGATCGCTCGACAGCGAGAACAAGGAAGATCTACATACTGGAATTTCATCGAGATTTGGAGAGTTTTTAACGAAGATTCAACAGCACTCCTTGTTGGTATTTCAAGATCGCCCTGGACGTGTTATCGACAAGTGTCCGGTTATATCTCCGTGTTCTCTGGACGTGTCCTCTGCTTGGAGAGGGTTTCTGGCCTGA
>REGL01000404.1:88090-98739 GCA_004194395.1 Aurelia aurita complex sp. Pacific | reverse complement strand
GAAAGGTAGTAGGACAGAGAAATACACACTCAACAAAATATTTTTCGTAACTTTAGTAGCACGGCAGTTTCTTTCCTGCCTTCTCTCTTCTCGACAGGAAAATAAGCCATAAGTCTCGTGGAAGAGAGCATTCACCGATGCAAGAACAACGTATTGAAAGCTTATGAATAAAGAGCAAAAACACTCGAAAAAAGCGACGCTATATTGGGGGTGATCACCCTCACGAGCTTATATCTGAGGGCAATTAAAGTCCGTTATCGATCAGCTTTCATAATTTACGGTAGTTTACGGTATGAAAGGTCATCTTGAAACCACCACCCCATATTTCTTGAGAACAAGAATGAAAAACAACAAATAATCGCAATCATGATGATAAAAGTTAGCACCTTCGTATCGCACGCCATCGCACGCCCAAACTAACCTAGACGTGCGAAATGCCGCACGCGGCCCATTTTCATATTATGAAGACTGACCCTCTTAGATAAAAATTTGCTCACATCCCTCGCTTCGGGCTCCTTTGCAGTTTCTTTCCCAATGGAAGTTTGATGCGCAGCACAATAGAAGTCACGGAAAATGAATAAAAATAGAAGAAATCACCAAATAACAACATTAATAAAAATAGAATGTTACCAAATAACAAAATTGATAAAAATAGAATAGATAATGCAGCTATTCATTTTATTCAGTGTATCTCAGCTTCTATTGTCAATATTGAACCAATTTTCAATAATAACAATATATCAATAAGAATAATATGCCTCTAAACCCAAAAACAAGAGATATTATACACAGTAAAGTTTTATGGTTTTGACTTCGTTTGTCTCCTTCTTTCTCTGCAACTGTCGTCCTCCTTCACCCTTCTTACTTCATGACTTTCACAAACAGTACAAATTAGTTTTCTCCATTCTTGTCTGTTATCTACAACAGTCTTCCATAGATCTAATAAATGATCACATTTCAAAGCCTCTTTGCAGGTATCCTTAAATCTCAAATTGGTGGGTCAGCCAACAGGTTGAGATGCATGAAATAATTCATTGTGTAAGAGTGAAAGAGTAATTGTCAATACTAAGGTATCAAACAGGGTTGCCAGATGTCTGAAATGGTCTGCGGCCAAGATTGTTACGGTTCGCAGCCAAATTTGGTCAAACAAACAAACTGTTCAAAAACAGCCAAATTTCGGCCAGTTATGTACATTAGTGCAATTAAGAATGGCTTGGTGTGCTAGAATAACTTTTACACCTTTCTCTTTGAAACCTTCTATCACGTTTTACTTCCTTTTGTTATTTTTTCGCTGGCAATTTTGAGATATTGTTTCCTATGTTTATTTATGGTGTGATTCTTGTTCGGGGGAAATGAAAGTGATAAAATGGCCTACAAGGCAAACACTTCTTCTTCTTTGTGTCATGTCTCGTTTTGCAGGGAGAGGCAAAATAAATACATCTGTAGAAATGCATGCCTTTTATGCCTTACCAAATGCTCATCGATTTCTTCTCTGTCTGCGATGGTCTTCAAGAAGTTTCGTGCTACAGAAAGACTCCGTCTGTTTCTGTTTTGAATAAGAGTAAACTTTGACCTTTGAGAGCTCTAGCACATAACCTCGTTTCCAGCTGTATTCGCCGAGACAAATTTGTTTCCAAAAAACTCTTGCAAAAAACAAAAACTGATGATAACAGAGCACCTCTAATTTCAGTCAAGCGACCAAAAAATGCTCAAATGCTACTTGTTTACATTTTCGCTCTCTGAAATTTTACAAATTCCCCTTTTTTTAGCCACAATTAAAAGCTCAATCCAAGTGCCTCGTATCAAAACGCAAATTTACCGCTGTCCATGTGCACAGTCGACTCTAAATTTTGGCGCAAAAATATTGTTGTGATGACAAATTAGCTTTTGCAAAAAAACAACGATTTGCAGCAGACGAATAAATACGCAGAAAGAGCCACTCTCCTGAAAACTTCAAAACAAAGGTATTTGAAGCCTCTCCAATTTTTGGGCACTAATCATGACAACCTTGTGAAAAATATGATACATAAACCAAGGGCCCCTACCTCACCTTGTAGGAAGTGTGTTTATTCCCAGTACTGCAGAATAATTGGTGTCCTGTGACCCAGTACAGAGGGTGTCCCAGAACCGTACCGTGATCCAGCAGTACACAGCACAGAGTCAGTCTTCTCAAGGTCGAGACGACGTATGAATAACTTTGTGGTTTCAAATTCCGGTGTTCATGTAATTATGTAATACGAGATCAACTGTTATACGAGCTGGCCACAGGGAATCAGACAACGTGATCTTTGATTGGTCAATACTAACAGACGTTAGAATTTGAAAATCCCTGTAACAAAAACTTCGTTTCTTATGATATACACAGATATACAGGACTGGGTCACAGGACACCAAAATCTTCTGTGAACAGTACGTCACGCGTACAGTACAAGGTAAGCGCCCTTGCATAAACAAGTGAAAATGAAGTAAGAAACATGATAAGGACTTCCTTTTATTGAAATCGAAATCGTTGAAATCAATAGTTTTACCATAGTATGGTTTTAAACGGACAGGACAGCAATTACTCTGTGTTCTATGTCACGAAAGAAGTACTGGAATAAATCTGAACTCATATATCAAATTTGCATTTGCACTCCCATGAAGACAACAAGAGTAACGAAAAGTAAACTATCTTGTGTGAATTTCTGGAAATTTATCGTTACAAAACACGTGCGTCAATTGTAAAAAATTAACTTCAAACATAATATCAAACCAAAAATAAAAATCAGCGTACATGTATCTTTTTATAAGAAACTAAGGACTTGGACCAGCACTGAAAGTTTCTTAAAATTACTGAGGCGAAACAATCTTCATTACATGTGCTCTCGTGAACATTTCAAAACAAGGTTTTTTGAAGCCATTCCAATGTTTGGAAATTACTCAAATACCTTCAAAGTAATATGATACACAAAACAACTGAAAATAAAGTAAAAATATGTTAAGGATTTCCTTTTCAAAATAAATAACTTAACTTATGTTATCCCAGTACTTGAGTTTCTTAATTTTTGGCGATCTGAGAGTTGAGTTTCTTATAAGCAGTTTCTTATAAAAATACGTGTATCATAAATGAGTGTTAATTTCAAAATGCAGCTGGCTAGCGTTACTCTATCGAATCTGTTCAATTAAATACTGCAAAACCATGCTACCAATTCATAACTGTTTACTCCTCGGGCTACCATGAGTTGCAGTTGCAGCCAGACCCACCCAGCAACAAAGAAATCGAATATATGTAGGTGCGGTTGTCTGCAAGGTATCATCCAGGTCATTGCAGCTTCGATTGCAGTTGCAGTGGCATAAGATGCGGGGACAAAGGGAGAGAGTTTGCTTCAAAATTCTGAATGCACTTTTTGTTCGGTTTTAATCATTCTTGATTCAGATTTGAACTCAAAAGCTTTACTCTTTTTGCGAAAATTGTGATTCGAGCATTTGCGATTTTGACAGGGTAAGTCCCGGAAAAATGTCTCCCTCATATGTCAAAATATTTCAATGAAACTTTACTAGTACATAGTAGCTACGAAAAGTCAGAACGTTTGCCCCCCCCCCTCCCCAGACCAAAATAGGGCTAAGAACCAAAAAGGAATCAGAGCTTTCAGCTCGAACGCACGGTTATTATTTTGTGCGATGTAACATCGCTCTGATCGCTCTCCATACTTTCGGTACTCCGGGGGGTATTCGAATCTCCCAAAAATATAGAATGGCTACAGTCGGGCTACAGTACAACCAAAAGCTATATAGAGTAAAATGGTTTTGGTCATAGAACTATCATTATATTGCAAAACACAGCATGCTCGGTATCATTTAAAACCTATTTGAGAGCGGAATTTGAATCTTTCAAGCATTATGAAATTTTGTTGACTTATGGGTGGCTCAGTCCCTTGGGAATCATTTGAAGTTATTTGTTTATCTTTCTTGCACAACAAATTTGGCATCCTATGAAACTGTGATGCCTTCTGATTAGGAATCTGCAAGTACAATACAGTAAATGTCGTTATGAAACAGTGAGCTCCAAAATAGCCCCTGGTCGAGGTTATTTCTGTCAAATTTTATAAAGAAAGTATAGGAGCAAAAAACTGACCACGGTGCATTCGGTGACAGGCAACGGTCAAACCAGTGACTTTATGCAAAATCTAACTTCCTACTACTGTCTGCGAATACTTGAACTTTCGAATGATGTATAGGAGGTCTGAAAAATTTGCGACGCAAAAAACTTCCTAAAATTCCCAAGGGACTAAACAAGTAAACGCTATTTTACAATACTTGCAAGAATCAAGTTCCACTCGTTAAGCTCTTTCGAATGATATCTAGTTTGCATTATTTTGGAAAATAATCGTAGTTCTATGGCCAAAAACAGTTTCACTCTACATAGTTTTTGGTTGTACTTTAGATTAGGTCAGGAGGGTGCGGGCATGTGAGTCTCTTCCCCGGGAGAGCTCTTTTGAAAGGTGGACTCCTTTCTTTACTACTTGATAAAAAAATAGTTACATATAATGTCATTGCTTCTAACGAAATCAAAACTCCAACGAACAAAAAATACAACGCAGGAATACAAGCCTCTTGCAAAATGTAAAAACCGAATAGACCTTGACTTACTACATGAGACGCATCTCTTTGCTCTTTTGGTATATCACTGCAACATAACTCTTATGGCAGCGAAACAAGAAACCAGGTGGTCAGTTTAGGCCAAAGAAATATTAAATCGGATAGGTTCAATTGGAGTAGTTATAGCAGTTGTAACAACTATACCTAACAAAAAGTGGACTGTGCTGTTTTTAAAACTCAAGTGGTAAAAACAGCAACTGCCAAGATTGCGTAAAAATGTAAACAATTCGTTGATGAAATTGTACCTTGATATCAAACTTCAATGCTGCAGTGATTTGATTTCTCGTGCTGAACAAAATTAACATTCATATCTCTTACCATTGCTTAGATATAAGTGGATTAACGAGCATTTTTTGTTGGCTTGGGTGAAGCCAGGGTGAAGGCACCAAAAAAACTGCAGAAAACAATGGAGAAAAATGGCCATGTGCGGTGTTATCAGATTTGTTTACAGTTTAGCGACGGAGCCCCTTTAACACGGTGACGTGACGGGCAAATATCTATGCAGATAAAAGCTATACTTATCATTGGCCTACATTTCATCCGACTTGCGTGTTGCTATTGCTGCTTCTCAACCATTGTTTCGTGAAGCATAATGTGAAACTGTCTGCTTGTTCTTATTCTGGTTGTGCCCAGTTTGTCTCATCTGCTTTCCTATCATCGATGTCTGACGTGTGTTCATCAACTGTCTCGTAGCTCTCTTCGGTCTGACTTCCTCGTCATCTGTTACTGCGCGGAAAATGCCTCGTAGGACCTTCTTGTAAAAATTCTTATCTCATTTCGTTTTAAATATTTTCCCATGAATGTGCAAACGGGGCCCAAGTGAAGATAACGCTCTATCCTATTGCCCAATATCCTTATGCTGTCATTAATCTAACTTAACCAAATNTGTTATTGTTGATTTCTCGACCATCGTTTCGTGAAGCATAATGTGAAACTGTCTGCTTGTTCTTATTCTGGTTGTGCCCAGTTTGTCTCATCTGCTTTCCTATCATCGATGTCTGACGTGTGTTCATCAACTGTCTCGTAGCTCTCTTCGGTCTGACTTCCTCGTCATCTGTTACTGCGCGGAAAATGCCTCGTAGGACCTTCTTGTAAAAATTCTTATCTCATTTCGTTTTAAATATTTTCCCATGAATGTGCAAACGGGGCCCAAGTGAAGATAACGCTCTATCCTATTGCCCAATATCCTTATGCTGTCATTAATCTAACTTAACCAAATAGCTTCCATTAACGGTTTTCGAGTCTTACAAAAGAAACTAAAGCTGCTACCACACCAATTCTACAGATTACTCAAGCAAAACCCATCAATTATTGTTATTGGCAGGCGTTTTTACGTGACATAAAATTAGAGACAGACTATTACTTTTTCTTGCACCGCTGTTTAGTTATCCAACCTGAACGCACTTTGGTGTTGACAATTTCTTTTAAGGTCTACTTTCCCCTCTCAATTCACTACCATGAGACTACAACTATCCATCACACTATAGTAAAAACCTGCATATAAAAACCGAGTGCAGTTAGAACCCACAGGCTGAAATTGTCCAATTAAGCTACCACTTTAGGCTACCACTTTAGGTTAACTTGCAAAATACTAGGTTCTTATACGCAGGTTATCATTGTATTCCCCTACACCATTGTATAGTTACCCAACCTTTACAGGATCTTTACTCACTAAGGTGTATACGTTGATAACTTCTTATGAGGTCTGTTCTCCCCTCTTAATGCTGTATCCACTGCAATAACGCACTGCCGCCTCCAAATAGTCTCCTCCAGCCCATGATCACATGGGTAATAATGGAACACTTTCTCTCTGACAAAGTCAAGCCTAACTGGATCTAATGGGGCCTTCGGGCCACTCTGAAGCCCTGTCCTTCTTCCAAAGCAGTTCTTTCCTCTTCTCTCCTCAGGTGAGAACAGATAAAACACAAGTTGTTTTGCGAAGTTCCCGCGATTCAAGCTTTTGGCGTGGAGATCCTGAACGACGACCTCGGGTAGAATAACGTCCCCAAAAGCATTGTCTGACTGCTCGAGTGTGGGCGAATCTGATGCAGCCATCGATATCAGAGCAGCAGCGGTTACATTAGGTGTCCCGTCAAAATTTACACTTTCATTTGGTATTACTAATGGCGTATTCAAGGGCGCTTGGTATGTTTGGGTTGTGTTTTCCTCGCTTTGAGCAAGTTTCCTTTCAACTGGCATAGATTGGTTAGAAATGGGAGATGTCATGGAGTTTGGTGGCCAAGGAGAGTACTGCACCTCTTCATTTGGTCTTTTGGCCTTGTGGTTCGACTCTGATACAGTTTGATGAATTAGTCCATTTTGGTGATTTTTTGGCACTGAGGTGTGGCTTGGGACACTTTGCCGATGTGGGACTGTTTGTTGAGTTGGAGCACTGCTGATAGGCAAACGCAGCAATCCAGAGCCAAGCTCAGAATAAGGGACGTTGAAATGTCTGATGATAGCATCTAGCTTTGATGTAACGGTTCGCAGGTACATGAGAATTTCAGATCTCTCCGCACGGCCTTGCAGATCTGCTTCGTTGCCGTTAGACAATAGGTTAATTGTTTTGACATTATCAGGTAAGTTTATATTGAGATCTTCTGTCCTGCTGTTATTGTTGCTTTCTCGACCATTGTTTCGTGAAGCATAATGTGAAACTGTGTGCTTGTTCTTCTTCTGGTTGTGCCCAGTTTGTCTGATCTGCTTTCCTATCATCGATGTCTGACGTGTGCTCATCAACTGTCTCGTCGCTCTCTTCGGTCTGACCTCCTTAGCATGTGATGACGTAATGGCATTCATTAGTTGAATTCCCGGCCTTATATTGGCCATTGTTGGATGATCTGATAACACTCCAGTGAGCAATGCTTCATCTTGACTTTGGCTCTCGCTACTTATAACACTCCTGTCTACAGTACTTGCCTGCCTATTACCGCGATGGCCGAATGTTTCAAATGCACTGCCTTGTAGAGATGGGACATTAACTGAGACAAGGTCATCAGGAACTTCATACCCTGTTGGATGTTGTTGTGATAATTCTTCGTCTACTGCTTGTTGATGTTGATTTTCCAATTGTGCTTCAGAACCATCTGTGGAAGCAAAGTTGAAATATTGGAATAAAGCATAGGTTCCAAATCTGTAATTCAGCGTAAAAAGGTGGATGTAAAATTCTATGACTTAATTCTTCGAACTGAATTGCTTAAAATAAACCTCAGCTACCTTAGATCTAAAATTCTATCGTTGGACTTTTCAGAAATCTTGAACATTTTTTTGAATTACAGCATATGTTACATTTAAGCTCATTTGAGGATGTGACGTCATCAAATTTCTAAATCATAACCCAGAAGGGTGATAAACTTTTGCTTGATACCATATTGTAGATATCCATAAAATATGGTTTTCTTCGAAATCATTTCATGTTGCGTCAAACAATGTAGGAATTTCGAAAAACAATGTAGTTTTGTAGAAAATTTTTCTTGAATCCTTGAAAAGAAGAAAAACAGTCTAAATTTGAGAATATCGAAGATTTCTGAAAATTGCAACGGTAGAACTATAGCAAAACGGCTGAAGTTTCTTTGAAGCCATTCAATTCATAGAAATAGGTCATTAAATTCTACACCAACCTTTTTCAAGATTTGGAACCTATGCTTTGGAATATCAGGGTCATATATGAGATAACGAACTTGTGCCGTAGCCCGTAGGTTACTACCACAACAGTTCATTAGCTTCTTAAGCCAGAATCTAATACCAAACCATAAGATAAGGAAGGTTCAATAGCAATAGCATGAATAAAAGGGTAAGGCAGGCAATTTGGGAGCATAGAGTGCAAATCTTCAAATTAGCGTAAGAAGGTGGGTGTAAAATTCTATGACCTATTTCTTTTAGTTGAATGGCTTGAAAGAAACTTGAGGTATTCAGCTACAACTCTACCATTGGACTTTTCAGAAATCTTCAATATTTTTCGAAGTTACAGCATCTAAATTTACAACTTATTTGAGGATGTGACATCATCAAATTTCTAAAATTGTAAATAAGAACAGTCAAAGACTTTGCTTGATAGCATATTGAATACATCCATACCCTATGGATTTCTTGAAAAAAAATCATGTTTCATCAAAAAGTTTAGAAATTACAATAGTTTTAATTCTTTTCAAAATATTTCTTGAATTTTTAAAAAAGAAGAAAGGCACTCTAAATTATGAAAATCTTAAAGATTTCAGAAACGTCGATTGGTAGAATTTTAGCAAAATTATGTTGCTCAAGTTTCTTTCAAGCCATTTAGTTCAAATAAATAGGTCATATAATTTTACACCAGGCTTTTAAAAGATTTGCAACCTACTGTTAAAGCTCTATTGAGCCCCAGGGGGCTTATTCAATTTCAGGGACTCCAGAAGGGGGCTTAAAAGAGAGGAGGCTTACTAGAGAGGGGGCTTATTCACAGAGTGCAATGACAAGGGTATAAATTAGCTCTCTAGGTCTTGTACTCATATTTTGTTGAGTCAACATACAATTTTACGAATAAATTCACAAATTCGACACAGTTTCTTCCCCAATCCCAAGCGACAGGGACCGCGCAGCCCCAACTTTTTCAATGACGTGCATTGCAACTTTCACAAATTAAGAAATCGTTGCTTGGTGAGATTGAAGTCAGATGCTTTAACATCTTTCTGAAGTTTTAAGTCAAATAATCTTCTCATCCATAACTCTTGATGTAAAATTTCAACAACTGAGAGGGCTATCTATGACTGACTGGGCTTTGGTCTAACTTGACAGAATTTCTATGTTTTTGGAAAGCAAAGCTAAAATGTTCATGAAAAGAACAAATTTGTTTATAAACGAAGAGGCTTAAGCGAAAAGCTTTTCAATGATCACACAACTTATGACCTATATTTGAAAGTACATCCGCAGACATATTATGGTTATTAGCACCCTGTAAGGCTTCAAAAAGTTCAGCAAAGCTGATGAACAAAATCTTACCTTGGGGTAAGTTGGGCCTAAGTTACTCGAGGAGCCATTTTGGTATCCAATAAACAATCAAAAGTTTCCAGGCGACAATCCAATCATCACATAACAACGTTTGTCACGTCAAATTGATTTTCGAACCAGTATAAAAGTCGAAAGCGACAATTTTCTGCCTGTTGCGATTTGATCAAGTTTAAATTCAGACGTACAATCCATTGCGAACAAATTGCAGCTAAACCAAGTGTTTACGAGAAGTGTTTACGAAACAAGAAAGATTATCGAATACTGCACTCGAAAGATGGCGAATATTGTTTGGAATTATAGCTTCGATAATGAGGTACGTAGTTCGATCTTTTGTTTTCCTTTGAATTCGGAGTTGGCTTTGAGGACACCCGTATGGTGGCCCATCGTTATCATACACCCGCGAGATTACCTTTAAGTGCAAATAAATTCTTTAATTGAACTTTAGCTTACAGACCCACCTAATTGAAGAAGTTTACGTTTATGAAGATAAGTTTACTCATTAGACGGTAGAGATGTTTCCTACTACCAATTCACGAAGATATTGACGAAGATCGATAACATATAGGTGCCATATGATAGGGGCATAATAGGGGGTGAGGGGATACATTTCAACCCCCATTTCAACTCTCTACGCTGTAAAAATCTTTATCCTGCTTTTCTTTACCCTAGTTTCCTGACTTACGTTTTAAATGTAAGTCCGTGGTTACTTTTCCCACAAAAAAATGACAGCTGATAGTAAACATTTTTCTTGGTGATCATCAAGCATGCAGATTCAAACCCAAATAAAACTGAAAATTTTGTCTAATCTTTTTCAGCTTTTACAACTTAGCTATTATGAATACCGTGAAACCTCTCTGCTTCTCAATTATAAGGCCCCTATCTATCAAGCTCTCTCTCTAATATGATCCTTCATTCTGAGGTAAAATCTTAAAATAAGCCTCTCCAAGCCCCTCTCTCCACTAAGACACCTAGCCCCCCCCCTATTTAATCCGATGCTAGAGGTTCACAAAGACTTTTCCTTTATCTAA
>REGL01000404.1:11087-59398 GCA_004194395.1 Aurelia aurita complex sp. Pacific | reverse complement strand
GCTCAGCGGAGCTGCAGCATGCTTAGGGATCTATTTCCTAACAAGATTACATACAGACTTGGTACACATTGTCACAGCATGTGTCTTGAATTGTTACTAATGGTACAAAACTGATCATGGCGAGAGCTGATAAACTTTTAAATGTACTTTAAAAGGTTGATTACGAAAATACTTCTCAGAAAGTAAAAGTGGAATTTTAGGCAACTGCGATGCAGTAAATACCCGCTAGGATGAACGCTGTTTAGCCAGTTTAACATAACTGGGATAGCTCTAACGTTACGTTATTGAAAAAAGTGCCCGTGAAATAAGAGAAAGAAAGGAAAATTGTTAGAATTCATGGTCGTTAGAAAATGACAAAGGAAGTTATTTCCCTCCAAGCCTTGCTTACAAACGAGCCGACTTCCTATGGACAATGGTTGTGATATTTGCAAGTTCGAGAACTCAAAAATAAATCTAACGATCGAGCATATCTTGACTACTTCTACACAGAAATTTCACGGAAGCTCTCCAGTTTGAAGAAATGAAAGTATTTCAAATTGAAAACGTTACCCACATTACTACCACAAGATATCAGCGTTTGCTGGTGTCAAAATCCCGGCTGACAGTGGACGTGACAGGTGTGACGAAATAAATGTTCCGTAACTCAACGAACAAGTTAAGATGACAAAGTCTTTGCGCAGTTAATAAATAATCTTGCTACATCTAACAAAGAGCTGGTACATACCCTCCAAAGCATGCTCAGTCATGCTTATGCATAACGTTTCCAAATTTTCAAAACTTTTGTTTATGCCATCTTCTGGTAGATCTGAAAAGTGAAGCAAATGCTTAAGGTTACTTTAACCCTTCAAGTAGTGATTAAGAAACTCCGTTTACCATGGCCGTCTGTCAAAATATACCAAAAAAACTTATCCATCATTCGACGCAGAATTAAACGCAGAATATCATAAAAATATATTCAGTTGATTTAATAAAATCACAAATGATTTATTCTAGATTTTAGGGAAAATCGACCACCCTTGCGAAAAAATCTTTGTGTACCCCCCCCCCCATCGATCATAGTTGGACCACGACTATCTATTTACCAAAGAATCAAGGTCCTGAACTGCAAAACCGTGTCACGAATTTTGATAAAACGTACTGTCTTGAAATAATACAATTTTAAATTAATGTAAATGTCTTAAATGTCCTTTTTAACTTTCAGATCTTTGTAAAAATCGGACCAGTAGATCTATCACAAATTTCTGACACAGATTCGTAGTTATATGCTTAGTGACCCTGTGTTCCAAGTTTCAAGCGATTCGATTGGCTTGATGGGTATACAAAGATCTTTTAGTACCAACCAGTACTCCGGAATCCTGTTTCGAGTAATCAGGGTTTTATCAAAATGAAGCAAAAATTGCGGGGAAAACGATTATGCATGAAAGGTCAAGCGATAAGGTTTAAGTGCGGTCTTGGTAAAGTATTAAATGTCAATAACATGGCAGCATTGGGGGTCATGAACGTTGCTCCAAGGTCAAGTGAGTTTACTTTAAAGAGACACAATCGCAAATTTTTGATGTCAGAAAATCTCAACGAGATTCTTCATGCATAAAGAAGAGAACTTGTACATTCTGAAAATGTATTTAGTGGTTTCGTACGACTTCTAGAAGTATCATAAAACAGTAAAACGGATGGAAAAACGACGTATTTGTACCCACACTTTTCTGCAGCACGTGCGCATAAACAATGGAAAGACAATAGACAAATTCTCGCCTTGCAAGTTTCTTTTCATAAATCTCGGTGAATTAAATTTTCGGTTTTGTGTATTAAATATATTTTCAGGATGTACAAGGTCTCTTCTTTAAGCATGAGGAATCTCGTTTAGATTTTCAGACACAAAAAATTTTGCGATTGTGTCTCTTTAATCCCCTAATGTATACTCCCGCAATTTTTGAGAAACAGGATTGCTCCCTTCAAGATGTTCAAATTTCCAAGAAATTGCGGCTATTTGTGGAAGTGTGTTGTTTTAAACGGTACTCAAATAGTTATTCCATCAGATTATGACGAAAACCAAAAATCGAGAAATTTCGTCTGAAGGGTTACAGTAACCTGAAAATGGGATTTTCCGAAACAGGAAAAAATTCAGCCTGTTACCAGACTCAATTTCTGGTCAACCGGAGAGAAACGATTTGGAATAAGAAGAATATCAACCACTGCAACTGCCCTGGAAAGAATCTCAAATCACGAAAACGCCATATTTGCACACTTTGCAAGGTAGGCAACGAATAGATGTATACACATTGTTCCAGGCAGAGGGAAAAAAAGCAAATTAGAAGTTTTGAAATCCTAGTGGAGAAGCGCTAATCGTAGCTCCGAAAAGAAAAGAGTGAATCTTACAAATCAATTTAGGATATCTTGCAGTTTATTTTTTTGACGATACTAAAAACAGAAGATTTGTGATAGAGCATGTGCATGTGCAGGACAAAGGTCGTTCATAAAACAAAATAGATAAATTCATCTCAGTAGACATAAAAATTGTAGCAAAACTTACCAGGGTTAATCGGTCGAATCGGTGCTGACTTTGTGCGGCAAATCGATTGATGCGTCTTTATCTGGAACAAAGAGTATCGCAAGTTATGATCACTACAGACGTTGATGTTGAAATCTGCACGAAAATTGGAATTCTACGCTCCCATATAATACCACTTTTTATTTGTAAGTCTTGTTTCATTCAACTGCACACGTAAGACACGCAAGAAGGAAGTTTGCAGTGCATTGACCAAAATCATTACAATTTAGGAGCAAATGAACATCACTTTGGTTTGCATCGATCCTAATGAGCCACGACAAGAGGAAGTTTATGCTTAATTCCAACAGTTTTGCCACACTTATTATTGCGTTGCAGAAGTATGGCCGGTCTATCATTCTCTACCACGTTAAATAGTGTATAATTAGATACCTAAATCAATTACATGAAGTTCATTCGTTTTTGAGTTCCATCATAGTTGCCATCACCATAATAATTCACAAATCTCGCAATCTGATTGGTACTCTAGGAAGCCGAGAGATTGGGCCTAAATAGGGTCAGGTTTTTCAGAGTAATCTCTGTTGACCGAAGCACCATCATCAAGTCAAAGAGCACAGGGAACAAGACACTCCAAGTCATAAGTCTATGTCTTACCCATCTCTGTGTACATCTCAACGGAACAACTCCTTTAAATGCAATATCGAAATGGTGAAAATTTCACAAAAATATTCCCATGACAAGAAGTTTAGGACATACTGCTGGCTCGATATGCAAATGAAAGTAAACAAACATGGTCTTACCGGGCTGTTATACGATGTTGAGGCAGATGGCCCAAGTCTCTTATGAAGGTTAGCTAGAGGTCCGGCCCTAGCCATCCCCAGTCCGGTACTGGATGTGCCTTTCAGAGAACCACCACGTGGTGATCGTCGTCTACTCATATTTGGTCCAAGCGGATCCATTATCCAACTGTGTGAGAGAATCAAGAAAGCGACTATAGAGCTGATATTTTTCAAATCAATGAATGGCTACAAATTCCTTTCGAAAAGTGGGAAAACTCGATTCTGTAATTTTAACCTTTAGTCTTACAGTTTACTGAAGCTTGATTCGCATCAGAGTAAAAACTGTCTTAGAAATACATCAAAAGTGCGATGAAGGCTATAATTATGTTTACCTCCATGTGAGATTTTGTGGGTGGGTTTGAAGATGTTCTCACACACTTGAATGGAATAAAAAAGCTCTGATTTCATTTTGAAGTAATAACTCACTAAAAACACGTCGAAAATGAATCTTTAAAATGTGTTATCCAAATTCTAATGTGAACACAGTTTTAAGTCATTTTAGTGTGATTTACCAATGCTGGTTGTGTGCAAACAACGCTCTTTGCCATTTGACAATCAAAAGACAAAAATTAAAATTCGATACCGAAAATATTTGCAAATTCAGCAAAAGCCCTATTAAGCCCCCGGGGGACTTCTTCAATTTCACACACTCCAGAGAGGGCTTAAAAGAGAGGGGGCTTATTCACAAAATTAAGTGGAAAGGATATATATGATAGCTTTTCCGTTCTTTTACTCAAGATTTTCCCAATTCAACATGCAATTTTATGAGTCAAATAAATAAATTTGAAACACTGTTTTATCCCAAACCATATCAAAATTAACATGAAAACTTGTCTAGCTAAATAAATGGTAAATCTTTGGTAGCCTCTGGAATTTGATATAAATGGGGGGGGGGCTTAATAGAGAGGGGCTCATTTGAAATTTTGGCTCAGAGGGGAGGGGTTTAATAGAGAGGGGCCTTTGTAAAACTTTTACGGAAGATCAATAGTTCTATTTTGTGGGCTGTAAACTTGGTAGTGATTTTATTGGGAGATCTGTTAAAGCTATCGCATATCCCAAAATAAATGAATGGTTATGAATGAACTGATTCATTAATTCATTTGATCGAGTTGATCAGTAAATTGAAGAATTGATCAATGAATCATCTCAATGAATGAATTAATCTCAATGAATGAATGAATCTCAATGAATGAATGAATGAATGAATGAATTAATCTCAATGAATGAATGAATCTCAATGAATGAATGAATGAATGAATGAATGAATGAATGAATGAATGAATGAATCTCAATGAATGAATGAATGAATGAATGAATGAATGAATGAATGAATGAATGAATCTCAATGAATGAATGAATGAATGAATGAATGAATGAATGAATGAATGAATGAATGAATGAATGAATGAATGAGTGGACGTTTCGATCTCAATTGAATATACCACAGCTTTACGCATATTTCCATGATTAAAAGGAGCAAAGTTACTCGATCGCGTAATTTTCATGGCCATGAAATTTTCGAATGAATAACTTTCCTTCTTTGGATGAAACAAATTATTGAGGGAGCAGATTGCCTTTAAATGAAAGACATGATACGTAAGGTCTTACAAAAAATTGAAAACAATACTCACTTCTTAAAATTCTTTTCTGTGTTAGNCCACAGCTTTACGCATATTTCCATGATTAAAAGGGGCAAAGTTACTCGATCGCGTAATTTTCATGGCCATGAAATTTTCGAATGAATAACTTTCCTTCTTTGGATGAAACAAATTATTGAGGGAGCAGATTGCCTTTAAATGAAAGACATGATACGTAAGGTCTTACAAAAAATTGAAAACAATACTCACTTCTTAAAATTCTTTTCTGTGTTAGCAACTTTCCGACTAGCAGCTAGTTGCTTGGCCAATTTCTGGCATTGAACTTTCCATGACTGGAGCCTTCTCTTTTGAGCAGAAGTGAAAGCCTAAAGCAAAACAAATTCAAAAAATTTCCTTTCAACAAAAGGCAATGAGCATCAACACAGACATGGTTTTAAACGATTGTGCAAGAGGCCACAATGATAATCATGCAAGACAAAATGTGAGCTTTTTTAATATTTATCAATTAAAACAAAATTATATCTATAAAGGTCACATGGTCCTCACCATGAATGCCACTTCAATTTTAACTAAAGGTTACATCATAACAAATTTAAGTACAAGGAAATAATGAGGGGGTGCTGCTGTTATATTTCAACATTAATTGAATCTTGCCGATGCATTGATGAAGAAAATGGTTGCTTCTTTGCTTCTAATATGATACTGTTTGCACTTGTTCCCAAATATATATCACCAAACAAAAGTAAAAGACACAGTTTCGGATAAATATCAGAAACATTGAATCCATCGATATCTGAGAGCTGGTCAAAGGGATCTTGGCGCAATATGCTGTACAGAGGGCAGTGCATGAGAAAATGCTCATTTTCCTCTTTACAAGTGCTGATACACATTGGACTTAGCGAAGTTATGCTTAAATCTTTACCCATTCAAAGCACTGAATTCAACGCAAAGCTTGGTTAAAACGTCTGATAACCAAGAAATCACAAATGCTATAAGTAGGATTTTTTGTTGACCTTATGATAAAATGTTATAGGTAGGATTTTTTCTTGGCTTTATGATAGCAAGCAGCTTCTTTTTAAACTGAGAAATCCATGGAGAATTTCCAATCTCATTCTCAAGTAGGTTCCACTCAGATACGGTATTTTGGAAATACCAGTTTGAGTACCAAATTATTTCTTCCAGTAGGTTGTTCGTAACAATGTGGGTTCTTTAGATTATAGATCAGATTTCGCTGCTGGGGTATCTCAGAATAAAGGTAATGAGGTGCTTTGGATTTGCACAGAAGAGAACAGAACTCACATACAGCCTTTGACTTTTTCTTAGACAGATTCTAAAATTCGCTTCAGTCGAAAGTATGCAATTTTACCTTCAAATTGAGAATAAATATCTACGGGGCATCTAACGCTATTCCTTCCCTTTCCTTTCAGCTCATTTTCTTTAACATTCGAACATTTTATCATTGGTAAAACGTATTCGATTGTCAAATATTTTAAGTATATTTTTCATATCCCCAATACAAATTCTTATCAAGTACCTTATCTACCAAAGTTTTCATATCCCCAAATGTATTTTGATGAATTTTTTAACATTGAATTGTAACAATGTGTAATGAAATGAAAAATGAAACGAGATGAAAGGGCGGGTTCAGTACAATGTCAAAGCATCCGATATAAGCACATGAAATCGTAGCACTTAGCTGCAGAAGTATCAAACTGTTATAAACTCGAAAATTTCAGTTGATCGAAAGAGCTTCACTGATATCATAAGTATCTATATTGTCATACAGTGTTCTTACCTCATTGGAAAGAACTTTCTCGACAATCCACAAGTACGTTAAACAGCATTCTTCATCAGGCTGAGCTACAAGAATCTGCGTACAAGCTGAAAATAAGATGAAAAGTTGATGCTTCAGGATTGATTCTAAACGACAGGTCAACGATGATCTTGTTACTACAAATACATTTAAGCCCGAAATTATTCATACCTACGCCAAATTCTGAATATTTTGCATCGTTCTATTTGAGGACCAACTTTACTGTGGCTGAAGTTTCGTAAGAAAGTGATAAAAGGCTGAAACAAGTGCTACAAGAGACATTTCAAGGAATGAAATATCTTGTGAATTGGTTAGCAAATATAACGATTGAAAATACTCCAAATTTGGCATAGGTATGAATAATTTCGGGCTTAACTGTACATTGGTTGTTGCAAATTGGTTGTTACAAAAACTCTACGCAAGTGAAAACAAATCTTGTAATTTAAACTTATCATTATTCTCCTCCATTGTTGTTGCTATCTCAACGCTTCACGATCATACTACAATATTCTGACGACAGATTGCACAAGCTGGTGTAAACATGGAAGTTTAATGGTTAAAACTTCCAAATCATTAGAAGTAAACTAACAAATGGTGATTTCGTACGTCATGGAGCAGTCTTCCTCTGTTGAGCAGAAGTAGCTCATGGTAGATTTGCTTGCAGCTTCAGAAGTTAATGGTATTCAGCCTCACTATGGGTGGGTGGGATTAATGAATGAGCAATTCAGAAAATGCTATTTATGAAAAATATTTCAACTTAATAACCCAAACTTAACTGCACCAGACGGTACTTGACTGACTTTGCAGCCTGCAGGTTGGATAAATCTTAATTCTTCCATGCTGTTGGGTTCCATTTAGAAAAAAAGGTCATACTGACCTTTTTAACGCCATCCCTGCCATTTCCAACCTGGGGTGTTATTAGATCGTTTAGCCATTTGCCTGCAAATATCTTATACTAGCAATCTGCCGTAGATCTCTTTCTTTTTTCTTAAATTTATATAGTATTTAGTGTTGTGGCAAAATCATACATACATCCATTACAGTAACGTATAAATAGAAATAAAAAAGAATACAAATCTTTTAGACTTTACTCACCTTTTCCCATGACTCTAATAATCTGTGATGGCAGATCATCTGGATCTGGAGGGTCTCCAATAACTCCAACTTGGTTTCCTGCGTTCTCGTTTGGCCCTGTTGAGACAGCCTCACTTTGAGACACAGGTGGCGATGGTTCATAAGCTTTTATTGGTGTCAGCACAATCTGTTTTAGCTCAGCCAGAACAGACGGCAATTTTCCCATTATCAAAACTTCCTGAAAAAGAAATATCAACCGCAATTAGAAGTTCCATTTTAAATCAGTTCACAGACAAACAGACACAGAATTTTCAAGAACAATAATATATTTCAGTTGTCTCAAAAATCTACAAAAGGACTTTACTTCAGCCTAGAATCCTAAATGTGTTACTCTCAACACAAAATACAGTATCAAATTCAGGCTTTGATTGTTAGAGTGGGGGCTATAGTATTACGGATCAGGACGGAAATGAAGAAATTTCACACTGAAATGCGTGTTGAATGAAAATAGGAAACACACTCATGAACCACTGACCTTAAATGACAATAATCATTCCAGCTCATGCCGAATTAATTTGCAAAGTGTGGACCATCATATGTTTTGTTCAATGTGACAAGGTGTCCCTTAAATATTTAACAATTTTTAGGATCTTGACAGAAACTTACCAGGAACTTATCTACAGGTGAAACGAGGTTTAAATTAATATGATATTTCTTAGATATAACAAAAAACTGGTAGATCACAATTATCTGAAACAAACAACCAATAAACCTAAAAATGGAGGATATACAAGAACTTAACAAAACAAGAATCTTACCTGTTCCAAATTAACCAGTAATTGGTGTCTTTCCCTCAGCTTGTGAATGCATAATAAGATCTTGTTCCTTGCTCCTTTTGTTACCTCCTAAATAATTACAACAAAATTGTGAATTTCAACTTTATTCCAAAACAAAACAAAACCCTAATGACAGTTTGTAAAAAGAGACCGTTTGTAAAAAGTTTCTGGCCAGATTACTTTTATAAGAGCTTCTGAAGACCATGGACATGAAAATTTGTGGCAATATTTCTGCATATTTGAGCTGTTCAAAAATTTTCTTCCCTTCTTAAAATTTAAAGCACAAAATACAATGAACCAGTTTCCTTTCCTGATTTTTCCAGCTAACCAGTTTGATGTTCAAGTTATCTACCACTACAAACATTCTAATCATCTGTTGTCCTAATTTAAACTCATTTCTAATAAAGTATCTCAGCTACAGTGTCTTTTTTTCATATCGGTGAAGAAGGCAAAATAAAAAGTAAATGTCTCTCTTTTCATCTAATTTTGCAAGAATTGGCAATGGAAAGAGACCTGCAGCATCTTGTAGGTGATTTAATAAATATTCTATCAGAGACCTTTGATGACAAGCTATCAAAGAAGTGGGCCATTCAAGTGCTGCTGGCCAAACAAATAGGTTCAAAATCTTTAAATCGGTGTAAAAAGGTGGGTGTAAAATTGTATCACCTATTTCCTTTAACTGAATAGCTGGAAAGAAACTTTTGCTATTTATCTGTAATTCTACCGTTGGACTCTTCAGAAATCTTCCATTCTTTCGAAATTGCAGCATATTTTATATTCAACTCATTTAAGGATGTGACGTCGTCAAATTTCTAAATCATAAACCAGAAGAGCGATAGACTTTTGCTTGCTACCACATTTTAGACATTCATAAACTATCGTCTTCTTAAAAATTTTTTCATGTTTCATCAAAAAAGTTAGAAATTACAATGATTTCAAGAATTTTTCAAAATTTTCTTGAATTCTTAGAAAAGAAGAAAAACACTATTCTAAAAGTACTGAAATTTTGTTTAAGTCCAACGGTAGAATTATAGCAAAGTAAATAAAACTTCTTTGGAGCAATTCAGTTTAAAGAAATAGGCCATGTAATTTTTAGCCTGTTAGCCAGACCCAATTTCAAAGGAAATAGTGGTCTGTTCAATACCGCCATAAAGCTTGTTCAAACCTCCTTTGAGAATTCCTCAGAATAATTTGCTGATTATTTGTAAAGAAACCATTTACCCAGGAAGCTCTTTGAAACTTTTCTGAAAAAGAATACTGCAATCTGAATGCGCCCTGATTACTCTTTGTTCCGCCTTGCATAGAAATTTAATCTCTGACCTAAGGGTCTAATCATGCAATTGATTAAGCTGTCTCCCTTGCTGCACTAAAATAGTTCGCTCTTTGTTTTTATGATAATATCTTGAGCTGCGAGATNTTTGTAAAGAAACCATTTACCCAGGAAGCTCTTTGAAACTTTTCTGAAAAAGAATACTGCAATCTGAATGCGCCCTGATTACTCTTTGTTCCGCCTTGCATAGAAATTTAATCTCTGACCTAAGGGTCTAATCATGCAATTGATTAAGCTGTCTCCCTTGCTGCACTAAAATAGTTCGCTCTTTGTTTTTATGATAATATCTTGAGCTGCGAGATAATTATGCGCATACATTTTCCACAAAACTTGGAAAACAGCCCTCTTGAAATAGAGGCTTTGAACAAGCTTTATGGCGGTATTGAACAGACCACTATTTCCTTTGAAATTGGGTCTGGTGGCTATGTAATTTTACACGCACCTTTTTAAAGATTAGAAACCTACTGTATGCTGAAAGAAGCAATGCATTACCTTTCTGTCCAAAAAAGTCTCTGTTAAATCCATCATTTCTTCATATGTCAGCTCACTGAAGATATTGCTGTACTTGTGCAGTCTCAAACTTTTCAGCCATAATGGGACATCTGTAAAGAAGCAAACAAAATCACAGTCAACACTAATATCATAGTCAACACTAACATCATGAGCTATTTCAAAAAGAATAAGAAGTAACGCTTGCTTTTTCTGTTTCATCGTCACACTTTACATACATTTGCACATAAACAACTTTCTTTATCAGTTCGATGAGCAGGCGTGCATAAACATGTGAACATGGGAACAAAGTTCCTAGGCAGCCTTTTCCAAAGCAATATTTTGCAGGCAGTTTTTCTTAAATAGTTCTTTATGAAATAAAATTGTAATTAGTTTCCAAACCAATATTTTGCAGGCAGTTTTTTGCGATGGGGCAGATACAGCAAGCTTTAATGTACATCTAAACTGTTGCCACATCCGATCCTTTAGAAGAACACAATTTGCACACATTTTGAAATCAGTTTGCATTGAGTACATACGCTATGTTATTCTTTTGGAGTTTGCAAGTTTGTATTGAGTTTGTGCAATTTGCATGTTCACAGGAAGCTTCAAACAAACTGTTGCAAACTGGTTTGGTGCAAAATGTGAACTCGGTACAAACAGTTAACAGTCTTCTAAATCTGAAACATACTCAAAACAAAATCAAACAAGTCTTTGCGTAAATTTGCTGCAAACTACTGTAAATGCAAACTAAAAAATGCAAACCCACAGGTGACGAGGAATAGTGAATATAATTGTACAGAATGAAAATACTACGATAAAATATACCTTTAGTGCTTCATTTTTCTTGTTGTTTCTCCTGCAATCCGTATGGTGGTTTATTTTGAGATGGGCCTACCGGTGGAGTGGACACAGACGGATTGCAGGAGAAACAACAAGAAAAATGAAGAACTGAAGGTATATTTTATCGCATTATTTTCATTCTATGCAATTATATTCACTATTCCCCGTCACCTGTGGCAAACCCAATGCAAACCCAATTATTACTATTGGGTTGCACGAGTACAATTTTTGGATGCCTAAGTAATGAAAAAATGAAGGAAAACAAATCTAAACTTCTAAATAGTACAAACAGCTTTGTATAGTACTTCTGTTATGTGCGGCCTACTTCTAATTTGGCAAACTACAGGGAAGCTTTCTGTTTTTCATTGTCAGAGACACACACAATATCACATCTGTCTTCAATTTGCAATGTGTTTGCAAAGAATGCATTGTTTCTCAATGAAAATGGTAGAAATCTAGCAAATCTAAACAAATTTGAAGTACCTTTCATTCCAGGAGGAGCAACGATCATTTCATCTGGGCTACCAAGCTTTCTGCATACAAACTCATCATCACTATCAAGGGACTGTTGAGGGGAGACTTTACGGTGAAGGATTTTTGGATCAACTGGAAATGATGACGACCTTGTCACTCTAGTTTGCACATTACCAAAGTCATCATATGAATCTAGCAGTCCCATGTCACCTGGAAGTAACAAAATACTTTGATCATGGGCAATAGTCCAAGCACAATAATGAGCAGAAGAATTGTCTGGTTATGTTCATAGCTGCCCCTAGTGACTAATGGTAGGGATGAAATGATAAAATGATAGATATAATGTTACAAGCTATAAGAGGCAGTTTTTGAGTCAAAACAAGAGATGTTGAGCTCAAGACAAAATGTCATGGAAGAGCACGAAGGAACTTTAAAACCGAAATGACGAGCCCTGACATAACTTTGTGTGGTTCTTTTTGGAGTTAATTGCTCCAAGATTGAACTATATTGAGCTTTAGGCAAGAGGGTGTATAGACTGTAGGAATACATTACGCTTCATATTCTTGATTTATTTCTAATTTAATTGATAGAATAATATAACTGTTTTCATTGAATTTGAGAATGTCTGTCTTCTCTGTTTTGACATCCATGAACTGTTCCAGCATCATATGACATTTAAACGGCCATTAAGTGTCCTAAACAACGATAAAAAAACACTTTTTTGGATTGCACGCCATTGCAAGCCTACAATTTTTGAGGCATACAAATGGCAGCACGCCACAAAATTTCATATTATCAGGACTGCAGATCTATTCATAAAGTTAGCTGCTGGAGGTGAGTAGCTAACTCAAGAAGTGCATATGCATGTCTAAAATTAGCCTACTGTCTTTGATCATGTTTAACAATCTTTTAACATGATGTGCGTGGATATTTTTCGCCAGGGCAGCCTACGTAGGTCTTTTCTTTGTCCTATTTGTAGATTACCTCTCTTCGCTCAATCAACTCACTTTAACATGCTTACATACCTGCGGCTCCTGATCCAAGTTCATCGAAGGATGTGCTGATTCCAGAGTCCTTATGGTCCAACCTGTGTCTAGTCTGTGGCTGTGGAGGTGGTGGTGGTGGTTGCGCTTGGGGTGCTGGCTGGGGTGGTGGATGTCTCCAACCATTTGTATGACCCCCTCTAGCAGATGAATTACCAGCATGCGATCTCCATGAATCTTGCGATTTCAAGAAACGATGTGTTGGTTCTGACAAAGTTTGATGTAAGGTCATGTGATGCTTGTCTTTCCCTTTCTCTTCTTTCTCTGTAAGATGGCTAAGCCAGTAATTTAGCCTGCTTTTCTCCTGTTGCGTGAAAGCAGGATGTACAACTGCTAATGAAAACAATTGCCTGCATTCTTCCTCATGAATAGAATTTTCCAGAGAATGGGACAGAATACTTGGTAATAATTTCAGGTACTCTTCTTTTGCTTCATTGTTGCCAGGGTGCAATAGTGGAAGGTGCATAAGCAAACTTTGCACTGCAAAGTCTTTGTTTTGTTTGTACAGACCCATCAGGAATTCTAAAAAATTAGGAATGAGTTTAGGGTTGGTCTTAGAATTGACACTACTAAAATACAAAACAAGCTGAACAAGCCAGTAACAAGCGGAAAAAGACAGTAACAAGCGGAACAGGCAAGTAACAAGCGGTACAAGCACAAAACAGGCTGGTAACAAGCCAGTAACAAGTAGAATAACAAAAGTACAGTACAAGAAAGTTTCTTAAATATTTTAATTCTAGTGCCAGTGTCTCTTAATTCTTCAATGATCTGATACTGAAGGTTTTCAAAAAGTGTTTCCTACAGTATAAAACAAATAGTGTATTCATTGCTCTCTTCAATGCAAACTGATGAAATCAATGCAAGTTTGCTACAGTATAACATACAGTACTGTATCATGCTTTTACACCTCTTATTGCCAAATAATGCTTCCCTTGGAATGGTATCCCTGTATCGATTGTAATTCCATTTTTTCAAGGAATCTTTCAAGCTTTCTTGCCAGCCTCCTGGGATATAGGTCATGTTTTTTAAACTGTTCCTTTTTAACCTTTGTTATTTCAAAGACTATAGGTCTGCTTTACAAGGATTTCCCCTGGTCATGGATAAATGTTAGCTACTATTGCTGCCATCAACAATAAGTGCTTTGTTCTTGTAAAAGGTCCTAGTGGAAAGGAATTTACTGTAGCTCTGCTAATAGTACGCGGCAGATTTTCGTTGCAACTTCTATGAAAAAATTTAGCCCTGGTTATAGGGTGCATTTTCAAAATAGAGTCATAAATTCAACACCCAAATGGCGTCTAGTGATTTCCAAATCATATACGCCTAAGTCAGAGCCGAAGGAAGGATCCTACACTTGGGGGCATGAAACTTCACAGGCACTTTTTTTATTAAGGTAAAGATCGTAAAGGGGCATTCTTAAAAATTAAAAGGGAATTTTTGTAATAATTTAAATATCTTGGGGAGACAGACGAGTAAATTTCCTTTCATATCTGTGAAATGTTGCATTAGTTTAAATCAAATTAGAAAATGTTAAACTGCTAGAGAATTTGTTTTGAATTAAACATATTTTGCTGATCTATATGAGGTTTTTCTGCAGCTCATTTTAAAGGCAATGTGTCCATACACCTCTTGTCAAAATACTGTATTCTGACATGATGCTGATGAAGATGCTCAAAGAGTGAACAGTGATTGACAGAATTTAACTGATCACATGCAAACTAAAATTTCAGCTCCAAAAGTGTAACCTCAAGTAAATCATCAGTCTGCTTAGATTACTTGCCATGTAGTGAGCTCCTTACAAAAGTGATCACATGAAATATCAAGTGAAATTGGCATGCCCTTGCAAAGCTGCTTACTTACATGGACATATTACCTTTAAGCTTGACAAATTTCTAGCAAGGATGTGTTCTAAAGTGTTAAACATGAGTCTACATTTTTTTGAACTGGGAAAAAAGATTTAGCTGCAAGAATTCAAGAAAAGACACTAAAATGCTTCCTATCTGACTAAAAGCTCAGATATATAATCTAGTAGCAGTAAGGGTGAATTTTGTAAAACGAAAGACTTGGACAATGCGATTTGTCTTTTAGAAGAATAAATTTCACACCTCTGAGAGCACTCAAGGAAATCAGACTAAACTGAAAAACAAAACATTATGGTTGGCTGTGTTGCAGGTTTGAAATCTATTTCTTGATGTTGCTACACTGCTATGTCTTATTCAAACCTGTATCCTTTGTCTTACAAATTTCACTCTTGCTGGTAAATAGTAACAGTGCAACATTATATTTACCATTATTGTTGGCTTCCTGCTCCAACACCCAAATTTCACCAGCACTATCTTTGAATGTATGTTCAAGAACCAGTGACAAAAACCTTGCTTGAGTTGGCCCAAGTCTTTTTAGCAGAACATAGCAAGCAATGGTCTGCTCAATATCATTCCAATTGCTAAACCAGCCATTGACAACATTCACTTGATCTCTGAATATATGAGCTGGTTTCATGATTTCCTCACGGGGATGAGTCGGATAATGATCAGACTGAAATAGAAAGAATCTTCAAAACTGTTGGCAAATTATGAAAAAATCAAAATATGGCCCTGTTGATCACAGGGAGGTCAACGCTGCTGCTACAGAGCATAAGTTCCACATCTTTAAAAAGGCTGGTGTAAACTAGTTACTGTACTTATTTCTTTGAACTGAATGATTTTGAAGAAACTTCAGCTATTTCTCTATAATTCTACCATTGGACTTTTCTGAAGTCTTCAATATTTTCAGAATTAGAGTGTTTTTTTACTTTTTCAAGAATTCAAGAAAAATTTTCAAAAAAACTTAAACCATTGTAATTTCTAAACTATTTGAAGCAACATGAAATAATTTCGAAGAAAACCATAGTTTATGGATGTCAACAATATGATATCAAGCAAAAGTCTGTCACTTTTCTGGTTTATGATTTAGAAATTTGATGATGTCACACCCTCAAATGAGTTAAAATGTAACAAACGCTGAAATTTCGAAAAATATTGAAAACTTCTGAAAAGTCCAACGCTAGAACTAAAGATAAGTAACTAAAGTTTGTTTCAAGCCACTCACTCAGAAGAAATAGATCACAGAATTTTACACCCACCTTTTTACGCTAAGTTAAAGATTTGGAAGCTACTGTATGCTCTGCTACAGTACAACAGGCCTTGCACCATTGATATTACAAGAATTTTTCATATATGGTAAGAATTCTTGAGCCATACAAAAGACCGTAACTTTTTCTCAACAAGAATTCTTAGGCAGGAAAACCGTATGTAACTGCAAGATTTTTTTCCTGAAGCTGGAAGTGTCAAAGACAGCACAAAGAACCTGAACCTGATTTCCAGTTGAGTAAAATCCCACTTTTAAATTCCAGTCACAATAGCTAAATACAACTATAAAGATACTGAACAGACCATTTACTGTAGCTAAAAAATTCTACAAAAGAGTCTGGATTGAGCAATTTATCTTTATAAATCGTTATACAAAAGGTTCAATTGGATGGAATTGGAGTGTCCATCTTCTCTGTTCCCATTCCAAAATTCTGCGAAATGTATAAAAAAAGTTTGATTTCAACACTTCCTTAGAAAGTCTAGTCCTTCAAAGGATAGGCAACTTTTTCCCTGGTATGTTCTCTGCCCAGGAGCGTACTTGTGAAAATGTAGGAATCCTTGTGTTATTTTTTGGTTTTAACATTTGGCCTTATGTGTTATTTTTTGAGTTCCTGAAATTTAACACAATTTTTTACTTTGCCATGATTTTGGCAGTTTTGAGAAAATAGCTGTACCGCATGTGTCGAAGATTCCACAACCTACTGTACTCCCCTGGGATTCTCCGTACTTCACTTAGATTAACTATTTTCTTCATTTCAAAAAATGTCCTTCCGTTCTACAGTAAGTTATACTGGCTTAGGATAAAGATTCTCATTACCAACCATGTTTGTATGCCCTGGCCATAGTCTATGCCCTGACTCTATATTTAAATTGTGTGGAATAGTTCAGTAATCCAATGGCACATTTCCAAGATTTTAGACCTTGAGCCTTTGAGAGTAAGGTTGTGGGTTGCAAGATCTTGGCAAAACCATTGAGACCTGGAACATTTTAGGATTTCACCCACACATGCAACTATTAGCAACAAAATGAAACAACTCCACTTTTCATATTAATACCCCCTCTCACTGGGACAACAACAGAGAAAGCTACACAAAGAAAGATCATATTGCAATCAAATCAAAACAAACAACAAACGGCTTTGTTGGGAAATCCTTTGGGCATAAGGAGGATGATTCAGAGAAGGAAATTAAGCATGATGACGTCAATCCACTTCCACTATCTGTAAAGGCTGAAATACACGATCCATTTAAACTGATCAGTTTAAACTGTCAGTCTTTTTCGTCAGTTTTAACTGATCAGTTTCTCCCGACTACACGATCAGTTTAAACTGATGAGCTGAGACAGTTTTTCCGCATTCTCGCAATGAACAGTGACTCGGAATGTGCTGCTGCAGCTATAGTAGTTGCTGTACTTTTAAGAAGAAAGAAAATAAAAAGACGCAAACAATAGATCTGCATGGGTTAAACCTTGGCTCCAAAAGCTTGCCCAGTTGGGTGTATATGACACGTTATTGCAGGAACTTCGCCTTGAAGAGGAAGAAGACCATAAAAAGTTCTTGCGAATGAGCNATCAGTTTTCTGATCTTCAGATAAAACTGTCAGTTTAAATGGATCGTGTATTTCAGCCTTAAGCGATTCTAGTGTTCCGACTCGCGCAAAAACTTTAGGGTTTGGTCCAAATTTGGTGTTGAGAGGAGGGGAGGGCTGATCTAGTACTCTTTTAAAACAATCGTCAGCAGTCAGATATTTCTTGGCTTGATACAAACCAAGGTCAAATTCTTGAGGCTTGTTGTAGGGTGATAACAAACACTTTCTCCTATTTTTGTATGAACTGATGGATGGAAAAACGGAATTAAACATTTTTAGGCTCTGCAGGAACACTAACGTTGCCAAAAATCCTGTAGCAAAAATCTTTTCCGGTTTTTCTCAGACTCATGAAAGCGACCATTATGAATGATTGAGCAACCATGTCCGTCGTTTTAAAAAGCAGCTGTAAACTTACGTTCGGCCTTGCAAATGATTCTCTCGTTTATGGAGGAAATATCTCACTGATAACGAGAATTCAAAACAAAAATTGTCCTCAGATTTCGCAGAACAATTCGTTAAAACTGAGGGGAAGGGCAATTATCTTTTATGTGTGTAAACTGGAATCTTTCATACATTTTAACTGCACAACATTATGACCGTGTCGTCTGTGTATGGGAAGCCAAGGGCAACTCGGTTCACAACAACCGCGACATCTTAAAAATTTCGTTATCTGCTCCTGCTTGGCAATAAGCTTTAACTCGTCAAAACAAACTTTGCGCGAAAGTATAGTTGTTAATAGCTACCAAAAATTACGGCAAAAAATGCTATATCTTTGGCTGTTACATTAGAACTATTTGGACTCTGTTCTTTTAACGCGAAAGAAACGAAACCTTGCGCAACAGTAGGTGTGAAGGGAGGTTAGCCTGCCAGAAGATTGTCTGTAATCTGCCCAATTTTAGTAACAAGTTGTAATTCATCAAACAGAATATTTAAAGGAGAGTCTGGCCATTGAATGCTATATAAAATAGTGGCAAAGATATGGCTATTTCTTAGGTACTTTCATCTCGCGGTTCGGGGTTTAAATGAATAAAGAGGTTAGGGTAGGCCTGCCGTCGAATAGAATAGATGGATGTCTGCGATCGAACGCGTAAACAAACTTTCCTACCAAACCATTTGTTACATATAAAATATGAACATGGGGTAACAGCAGACCTAAACTGTAAAGGGTATACAAAGTGACGATATAGGAATCTTTCGGAGAAAGAAATCTGATCGTTTTCTTTGTTTACAAGCAAAACAAAGCGTAATTGCTATTCAACTTATGATGCCCTTCAACAATAAAGGACATGTGATGTGAAATGTTTTGATGGTGAATCAGGGATCAGATGAGACCCCTCTCTTTGAACATAGATCCCTCTGTCTCAATCATAGCTGGTTTCAGGTTTAAATCTTATATTTTAAAACAAAAGGGGAAGGGCCTGTTGTACTCACCAACATCTTTAGATCTTTATATATCAACCACAATGTCGCGATCAAAACCTTTATGTGGTCGAAGTTCGATGTCGCAGTTAAAATGGAGGCTTTTGTAGTGGGCCTAACTGTATTATAGGTTCATCTCATCCAATCCAACAAAGGAATCCTTCGCTTCGCGTGCTTCAAGCTATGTAAAGGTGTAATGTAATGAACGCAAAATGAACTCTAGTCAGCCAGAACTTCAACTGAAGAATTAATGAGTGAACAATGTATTTAGATCTTTCTGGATAGCGTTTACTTTGAAGACTACCGAGTGTGGGCCTGTCGCCCACTCATTCTTCCAGCTGCTTTTCTCGAGCCGTGAAATCTTGAGTCGCAGTAGTTCAAACTATCTTTCCCAGTGTTTACTTCGAGTTTCTGCCCGTCGAAAACCACAAGAATTGTTGTTTTATATTTGTATCAAATCCCTGGTCGCTTCACTGTAAATTAGTTTGAAGCAATGCCGCCAATGCCGCCTCTGATTGCTCGTTCAAGTAATTGCCCGAAACATTCTCAGGACTGACATCGAATATTGCCACACCAAAACATGGAACAAGGAACATGGAATCTTGTTGAGCATCGCAAATCCTATGCTCTATTTTTGCGGGAAGGGAAACATATCTTTTTGTCAGTAACATTTGGCAAGAAGAAGACAGAAAGGTTCTACCACACTCTTATCATTTGAACTTCACGTTTCTCTTACGCGTTTCGTGCGAATTCTATAATAATCTTCATGTTAGCTTTATGCTCCCTTGTGAACATTTGAAGATGAAGTTCTTTAGTAACATGATACGGGATACGGGAAACAAGCAAAAATAACGTGGATAGAGGTATGATGAGGGTTTCCTTGATTCTTCAATAGAATAATCATAAACGCACGAGCCAGGGGCGGGGGCGGTAGCCACCCCCTCCTTAACTTTGGAAAAATCATCAAAAATCAGCCCCAATCTGGCAGAAATCTGCCCTCAGTCGGGAAAAAATGTTGATCACCAATAGACTTTGTGTCGGGTAGCCCCCTCCCCCAGATTTTTCTTCCCGTATGATTATGAGAATAATTGAGTATTATCCTAAATCACGTAGATGTTTTAGCACAAGCTACCCAAGGGACTTAAACCAAGTAATGTACTTCTTTCTTTTCAAAGGACAAGAGAGTAGCTACAGATGTCGATTTTACTTTCTATCTTTCCAGAGGCCGCGGCAAGAACAATAGTCTCGTTCCGCGCTTTATCACATATCAAAGAACGAAATTGAAAGCAGATTCCAAACCGCGTGTTGTCTCGCCAAAAGCACGTTAGGCCAAAGCACCAGCCAGATGTCGCGGATGGAGGAGGAGAGAAAAGTCGGAACGAGGGGTCTCTTGCTTCTGGATTGGAAAGAATGTGAGAGGGTGAATGGATTTTAAAATCACTTTTCCATGTCTTATTATCAGGCCCTACAAAACATTACAGCCAATGGAATTTAAGTTCGCTCTATTATCTTGACGAGATACGGGTATTTTTTGGGAAAGAAATTACGAATTTGGGCCAGGCCAGTGCTGAAAGTTTCTTAAAATTGTCAGATTTTGAGTACTCCGAGTTTCTTGCAAGATTCCATAACAATAGTCATATTTACTTTAAACATTTCGACACAAAGTTCCTTAATTTTTGGCGACCTGACAGTTAGTGTCTTAGGAAATTTCCTCGGAAACTTCTCACAATAACAAAAGAAATCTTGATACCCATCCCTACCTTTCCTATTCCTTTCCGTGGTCTAACCTGATATCAAGTCAAGGCAAGCATCTTGCTGTTGTCGTGTCGGCAAAATACCAAGAGTAGAAATCATACTGAGACAACAACTAAGTCTCTGCAGTTCTCTGCTTCTTCTCGACAAAACGTCGTTTGCCTTATGGCGTAATGACCCCCCGTACCAACCATGGAAGCTGGGGAAAATAATAGAAATATGGACAGCCTTTCCTCTCGTGCATCTATGTAGTTGCTCTTATTTAACTCAAAGCTCTACGTACGACCGAACAAGGTCCCCCTATCATGTGCCCATCTACTTCTTCTCAAGCCAGTACCAACTATATACCCTGGGTGCTAGAGCCTCGTAAAAAGATGGGACGAAGTACCCAGCCTGTGGTTACTTTCGAAAGGCAGCCTTCCCGCAAATCCACCTTCCCGCAAAGAGGAAATCAATACGGAAATGATGAATTTTGTACTGAAACATACCTGCTGCTTTTGGACAGGCATCCAGGACACGTGACGACAGGCCTGCTGCACTGTACCACCAGATTCAACAGAAGATGTCATATATCTAAATATGGAAAAAAGACTTGAATGAGTGCTACCAGTGCTAAGATATCGCAGCAAAGTACCGAGTCAGGTGGATGCCTGAAGGGTGGATGACCATCAAATAGACTTATAACAGTTGACGAAATAGACTTGGGGCAAGTCTAGGTGGATGAAAAAGAACTTCAAGTGTTTGAAACTCGTAACGACAGAGAATATTTGAGGCATTAGAAATATCGGATGCTCTGTTGTTAAATTGCACAGAAATTAAACGGGTACCAAAATCCAATTCTCTCGGGGGAATCATCATAGATGAATGTCTCACTTGGGACGAACAGTTTAAAGATGTTAATTTTAAAGTTTGCAGTGGTTTGTTTTGTCTGCCTTCAAGATTTAAAAAATATCATCGCAAGCTCAAACAGCCAAGCACTGCCATTACTGTGCAGAGCTGCAAAAAAGTAAAACGGTCCAATTGATAGATTCCTGGTATCGAGTCCAGCAGCACATTCATAAAAGTCGGACCATTGTAACTGTTATATATTGCCCTAACGGGTAACCCACACAAAAACTCTCATTCAAGCAATGATTGGTGGAATTAACTGCACAGGCAATTGTGTCATTAGTAATTGTCAGTGTTAGCTTCAACCGGTACGGCATGTGTTTTCTTCAACCCACATATTCTGCGTGGAAATTAAAAGAGAAAAGGCAGAAATGCGAGATAATTCGATTGGAAGTATGCAGAAGGTGTCGTAAATCAAATTCAATTTCCTGCAGCACTTTCAGCCTACATAAGTATTTTATTATATACTATGGAAGAGGCGGACGCCAAGAAACAGGCAAATTTCTGGCACATTGAGGCCTTTCGAACTTATGTTCTCGTCAGAGTGTGACTCCTATGAGTAGAATGGATTCCTGGTATCATAGTCACTAGAATACACTGTGCTGGTATCGAGTCCAACTATTTGTGACTTCTATTTATACCTTCTGGCAATCAATGACCATTTTAACCATGATTTTAAACTTCTGGCAATCATTTCTACCCATTTTAAAGGGGCTGGGTCACGTAACCGTAAACAAACCTGTTATCTCTGTAATCTATGTTGTTTCCCGCACGTGTCCATTATGCTCTGCACAAATTTTGGTGGATGGGGTGAGTCCATGATAAAGGTACTCTTCAAAATCCATCGATTATCTCTGTAATCTTACAACACATGTTTTGTTTTTCTCTCTACAAAATTCAGAAGTCCATCGTCAAAATCACTTTCATTTTGAGAAAATAGTAGAAAACCTGTGTGATATGGCCTTTCAAAAACTGCAAAATCATCGTTTCGAAAGAATTGTGTTTACATCCCTTTGAATAATTAACTTATTTCATTATATTGCTCAATTATTACATCTAAGTACAGGGTGACCAAACAAATTGTTCGACGTTTGATTAAATATTGAAAAAAAACGAAATAATGAACGGGATCCATGGTAAAATAAACCTATTGCTGAGATTTTGAATTAATTTTATTCACGGAGTTACGAACTTTTGAAGTTCCAGCCTGTGCAAAAGCTGAAACCAGACGCCCCTATAAATTGCATATTTTGTGAAAGTAGAATCGCGTTTATTCAAGTAAACTTTCTCTAACACTGAATCAAGGTTATAGATGCTTGGAGAAACCCTATTGAGCAGAATTTGGAATGGCCCCGTCTCTCATCGATTAGATTTTCATTCCACGTTTTTGGATACAAGCATTACTTTTGAAGTCCTATTTGGTTTGCTCTGATATCAACAAGAGGTAAAACATAGGACAGTCCTCTTTTACTTCGATTTTTGGAGGTCTTTTTTAATTCTGGTTTCAGCTTTCTCACAAACTTGGACTTCAAAAGCATGTAACTCCGTGAATTCTTAGCTGATTCGCAAGATTCTCGCGTCAAACATCAATTTAAAATCTTAGGAACAGGGTTATCTAGCCAGGAGCCTGTACAGTTTATCGTTATTTTTTAATATTTAATGAAATGTCGAACAATTTTTCTGAGACACCCTGTAGAAAGTTAGCTTTTATGAGAAGCTGATATCTTGCTAGATAACTAAAAGTGTGTTTGATTGGTAATTCCAAACCTACCAAGTTCTGAAAACAGTAGACATCGCAGAGACGGAAATATATTTGCCAATCAAACACAACAATCTTAAACGGTAGGTCTTAGATAATTTAATGAAGAGAATCTCTCCAAAGAAGTCTGTGAAACCTTTTGCCTTTTGAAGAAAAACATTCAGAAGGCCTGCCAAACCTACCAAACCTACCGTTTTGAAAATTTCGGAATCAATCAAACACAAATTCGGAGTCTACCGAGTCTACAGTTTTCAGAAATGGCACCAATCCAATACAACCTAACTTAACGCTAGCTAATTTATAAATCTAGAACACACTTTATCATATGTGACCATTGTAGACTTCGTTTAGATGGATTGCATTGCTGACTTTGCTTCAATCAATTGCAGCGAAAAACTGTAAACCCTACAGTACAATATCAACGAAATAATGTCGAGAGAAAAATAGAGTGAAAAATCGAATGGTTTGGTCAAGGCATAAGTCTTGCAAAAACAGCCTATATATAAAATGCTTTGATACTGGGACCTGGATAATAATGTTTTCCTGAATCTATACCAAAAATATGAAGTAGTAAATGAAGAAGTCCTGCATGGCAGGACGAAATATTGGCAAAAAATAAATTCATCGCATTCGCTGTTTTTTGTTGTTGTCGCATTGCGGTGTTTCTGCCTTTAACTTATTCATTTTTTCGTCACCGCAAGCATCTTCGGATCCGACAATCGACGCTGGTATCGTGGCCTTTACTTTTTCAAATTATTTTAAGTAGTAAATGCTCCGATTAATCCAGAAAAATTGAATCTTTCTAGCCGATATTCGGTCGTTTATCACTGAACAGCCGGATTCGGTTTTCCAAATTGCAATATCCAATTAAATTGTTACATTGGGTAGAATTCAGCTAAAAACAACCAATAAATTTGGACGATCCGTAAGATCGTTGCCTTTGCATTTCATTGTGTATTAAGGCATGCTCATGTGGTACCAAAGCTAATTTTGCTCAGAATGGAAAAGTATCTGTATCAACTGTTTAGCCTCAAATCTTGTTTGGATTTAAAATCCTTAACCTACACGTGGCAATGTTACACCACAATATATTAAAAGATCACACAGCTCTCTGTTTGGTGGTCATTCAATCCTATTTCAAGGTCTAACCTGTTTTACCAGAACAATGCTACCAGTGGAGGTTGTTTATGGTCTCGTACACTTTCCTGTCCTTTTCAGCCTTGTTTTATATAATAATTTTCTATGAGAATTATTATTGTTGTTATTATTAATACATTTAAAGTAGGCCTACATATATACGATAGCTATAGATAAAATAAAAGCTAATTGAAGCCTACAACCTGGCCTAAGTGTCTTAAAATGCTCAAATTGGTTGACAATAACTTTCTTAACAATGTCTACTGTTCAGAACAAATGGAAAGGGTTTCTTTCATAGATATTTGCTGATAGTGATAGGGGAAAGAAAGGGAAAATGCAAACATAACAGGACTATTCATTTTTGGAAGATGCGGATATACTTCATGTAAATATTATGTCACAATTGATCATAATACAATGATTTGAAAACTTCAACTTTTTGACGTTTAAGCGTGGAATTGACATTCCGCATTCAAGAAGTACAAGGTGTAGGTGACCTTTGGCCAAGGTTCATTGCTAATAAGCCATGAGCGATCAAGCGTACCGACCTGAAATCTCGAAGAGCTTCTCGTAGGAGGGTCAGTTGACAATTGTAGCAATCGTACCTCCAAAACATTGGCAGAAAACGCTATCTGCAGCTTGTTGCACAGTGCTACATTGCAGGGGCTTTCTTGTTCTTGGGCTGCCTTGGAGCGGTGCGAAAATGGCGAATACCGCACACCTATCTTTCATTTACTTCTTCATCATTTCATTATCTAGGAGCCGCAATTTGTGCATTATTGTTCTAATAAACCAACTATCTTGAAAAATTCTGCTCCTTCAAGTTTGAACCTTACTATTCGATGAATTCACGGACAAAAAAGAAGGACACGGATTGGCAGATTTCCTCCTGTATGGTAAGAGAATTTCTTATACTACAGTTTAATCCCGAAATACAGCATGCCTTCTTCGAAATTGCTCATAAAGCATTTCTTGAAAGCTTTGATTGCACTGAGAATGAAAAAAAAATTGACGAGAACTTTCTTAATTTCATATTGATTTGAAATAGATCTGAAGATGCTCCCTTTTGAAAATATTGCGCACTTGTGGGCCTGGGTCGACCGAGGTGCATGAATAACATTCATACGTATTTTTCGCAGTGTTACCAACTAAATGACTGGCATGGTCGTAGTCCCTTGAAAAAGAAGATCTTCAGAACTGACACTCATTTCAAAGAACTCCCTTGTGGCTCCATTCAGAGTAGGGACAATAGAAAGGCAGCAGTTGGAGTGACACAGCTTCCAAAGGGACCTTTTCAAAACTGGAAAGGCTCACCTTTAAACTTCAGAAAGGCTGAAAAATGGGCACTTTGGGGTTAAGTTAAAATGGGGCACATTCGAAAGCTTACAGATTCAACTACTTATTCATTTTGCATCACAGAATTTGCCCATTCTAAAACAGCGATACGTTATGTCAGCTTTGCCCCCCGAAAGATCATATTGCCATGAGATATCATCACGCAATTGAAGTGAAATAAAAGTAACTAAACTGAATATAGTAGTAACTTGCAAACCACAACAACATATTGATGGGAAGAAAACGTCATTTACCTCTATATTTGTGGTTGGATACTCCTACGTCGAAGCCTCGTGATTCCGTTTTCAGTGCAATCTCCGGTTAGTTCTATTGCATCCTTTTTCCTAGACTTACTGCATAAGCATAAGCTTACGGGGCGGGGGGCCGGGGGGGCCGGGGGGCGGCAGCCCCCCAATGTTGGAAAAATCGTCGAAAATCAGCCCCAATCGGGCAAGAATCTGCCCTCAGTTGGGCAAAAATGTTGGTAAACAATGGACTTTGTGTCGGGCCGCCCCCCTAGATTTTTTCTTCCCGTACGCTTATGTGCATAAGCCTAGTATGGGCGATGAAAAACGTGATAATTCTTGTTCTTCCTCACCTTCTCTCAGCAACGAGGCTAACTGTGCTACTGCTTGCACAGTTTATTATCCNACGGGGCGGGGGGCCGGGGGGGCCGGGGGGCGGCAGCCCCCCAATGTTGGAAAAATCGTCGAAAATCAGCCCCAATCGGGCAAGAATCTGCCCTCAGTTGGGCAAAAATGTTGGTAAACAATGGACTTTGTGTCGGGCCGCCCCCCTAGATTTTTTCTTCCCGTACGCTTATGTGCATAAGCCTAGTATGGGCGATGAAAAACGTGATAATTCTTGTTCTTCCTCACCTTCTCTCAGCAACGAGGCTAACTGTGCTACTGCTTGCACAGTTTATTATCCAACCCGGTATTTGAAGAAGCAAATAACAATGGTCCTACGACGGCATATAAGGGCCGACATCACTGCCGACATCCGTTTTCCACTTCGGTATTTCATGAGAAATATGAACTGCGGTACCTTAAGGGAAGAAACTTTTGCGGGAAGAAACTTTTCGCGTTGAAAAAACGCAAAATTTTTGGAATCAACTTTCGCGAATCGGTTAACATTGGAAATTTCACGGGAACAAACTTACGCAAATTGGTCTCTGATCAAATTATCAAGTATTAATATTGCGTTGATGTTCAGTATGTTCACGGAGCAGTGGACTTTCAGACGGGAACTGTTTTTAGACTTACCCCGTACCACCTGAACTCTCAAAAAGGAATATAGCTCAAATTAGGATGCACAACATTGAAAGAACCTAGCCTCTAGAACTGAGCTGAAAAAAGATAAAAACTGTACACAGAAATGATACACTGCTATTTTTGGGAAGTTCTTTTTAGTTTTTAAAATTTCGTGCCGAACAAGAAATGGAATTGTCAAAAGTAATCGAGTTGCCAAGCTTCTTACTCGACAAAGAGACTGTTCAATAGGGTTTTGACCCTCGCGATGTATGGCCTGACCCATGGCAAAGAAAGAGGCTAACTGAACGCACTCCCACACTCGAGCACGCTATTACCGAGTGATCAAGAGACAAAGTTAACACGTTTGGCGGGCTGTGGAATACAAAGTACGCAAATGATATTCGAAATATCAATGTTATCTATCAGTCAATGGCTAACTTAGATGTGGAAATTTCGTTTGGTTCATTACTCATCTTTCAGACCCAGAAATTAGAAGGAGATGCTGCTAATTGGGGTTTGTATGCGAACAAGAATTCCACGCTCGATTGTAGTCCATATGACTTACTACCCTGGGTACCAGACTCTCTAACATAAAAACAGAGATGGCTAACAGAGACAGACAGAGATCTCTGTTTTTATGTTAGAGAGGCTGAAACCCAGGGTAATGACTTACTTGCCATTGCAAAGAAATCTGTAAACACAATTGTTTAGGTACGTGTCAATTGTTCTGCCGTTTGATAGCTTTACCAAGCCACCAATTAGTAACCGTTAAAATCCACTTAGCTATATTCGAGACATCGTAAAGACTATAGGATTGCTCAGTTTGTTCCACCTTTGTGAAGCACTAAGATATATCTTCAAACGATGCTTTCATTTCGAAAAAAGATGAAAAGTCTTTGTGACATTGCCTTGCAAAAGTCCGCAAAATCATCGAGTCGAGAACAGTTTTGGAGATGGAGCCCTGTTAAAGAGCCATTTTTACCCAGGGTCCTTTGTAGACACGCTGAAAAGTCAGCCAGTCTGAAAATCACATTTGGCCTAAGCAGAAACCAAGGATCCACACTGCTGGCTCTTTTAGGCTGATACGTCATAAAACATGTGCTACAGCAGCATAAAAATGCTTCTAATAATGAGAGTTATGGTTGAGGTCAGCAAGATTTATTCAATGAATTCAATGCAAAGCAAGGACGGTGGCCGAAGGAGGAGTCTTAGTAACCATTCATAATTTATGGTAGTAACCTTGACTTAACCCACGTCTGTTTGACTCATGTACAATAGATTAAGGTAACGCAATGATTATGAATTCATTCGAAATAGTTGAGCAGGTGCTTTCCACATCATTATGTACACTATCTATATATCTATGTACACTGGTGTTTCATATATCCATATATATGTTCACACTAATGAGATTTTACCACAGGGACCCCAGGAAATTTTACAACCCCCCTCCCCCAATGATAAAGTGGCCCTGCTCTGTAGCCTCTTTTGCGTTCGCAAAGCTATGACGTAATGCCTTTAATGAGAAATCGTAAGCGAGGCGTGCGAACGAAATTGAAAACAAGCCATCACATCATAGCTTTGCAATAGTAAAGGAGGCTACGGAGCAAGGCCCTCTTTATCACTGGGGGGGGGGGGGCTATATGATTCCTGGGGTCGCTGTGACTTTATCGAGACTACGTTCACAGTGCTCAAGACTATGAACCTGTACTTTTCTATTCCACAACTTGAAAATCCAATTTCTGTCGTTCTGCACTGCAGATTTAGGCCTCCAAAGTAAAACTCGCTCATCTTAAATGTCAGTTTTCAATAGACAACGATAGTTCTAAGGGCATTCCACGCACTCGTCTCAATGTTTTCACTCCATTCCATTTATTTTTGGTATTTTGAGTAAAACTCGCTCATCTTAAATGTTAGTTTTCAATGGAAAACGATAGTTCTCAAGGTATTCCACTCGTCCCAACGTTTTCACTCCATTCCATTTATTTTTACAGTACGATCACTGCAGGGGAAATGCATTGTTGCGCAGGAGCACAAGATGTCATATCACATGTTGTTGTTGTTGCGATAACGGGGACTTTGTATTGAGTCTAGACTGCCACTGACCTCGTTTCGGAAACTCTCTTACAAACAAGAAACGTCAATCAAAAGACCACTACCAATGCTACACAAGATGTTCCGCTTAGTTATTCTCCGGTTATTCTCACAGGAAAAAATGTGGTTCTTGGAGCAGGAAATGTATGCTGATCAAGCTGATATGCAGAAAGGGAATATCAGTTTTCAAAATTATTTCCACCCACCAATCCATTCTATCAATTTTGTAACTTTAATTGGTTAAAGAGCCATGTTCGTCCAGGATCCTTTGCGGTCAAAAATGATGAAATTTCACAATGTTTTTTTGGGGAAATCTTGGGAAACGGACACTTCTCATAATTTTCCAATAGGGAAATGGATAGGGAAATGGATAGGAAAATGAATATGTCCCTAATGGATATTTCCCGTAAATTTCACAGAGAAACTTGTCCGTTTCCCCAAAATCTCCATGGAGAAACTATGGGGAAATTTTTATATTTTTTGTAGTAATACAGATTGTCTGAAAATCAAATTTGAAACGGAAGTACAGTCGTTGAAGTGATTAATTAAACAGTTTAGCTAAAGTAAGGGGGGGGGGTTACATAACATGTAAGGGTACGAGTATGCGCCGATCCTATACGTGGTTTTTAAGCCAAAATTGTCTAAGCAGGGGTCACTGTCCACTGCTCAATCGATTCCATCCCCTTTTTCTCTCGAATGGGAATCGCAGGACGACACAGAAAAGATTTGTGAAATGCACAGGCAAGCCTATCATAGCTACAACGAACTACAATTTGCCAGCCCGTATTCCACAGGACTCCGTTGGATTGACATCGCTTCCAGTTGTATTCCGGCTTGCCCGCTTGCACCAATGATATACCGGTGAAATACCACATTACTGCCGGATCGGCATATCGGTGAAATTCCATCGGACTACAGTTTTTTGCTGGAATTGACTGGGTGACTCAACTTATGCAGCACTGCAAAATGCATATTTGGAAATTGCTGCTCTGTTAAGTATTCATAAAAGTTCCGCATGCAGTTACCCTGGGTACCAGAGCCTCAAAATTAGAAAGAAATTGAAAAGTTGGAAAAAGAAGAGAGAAGGAAGAAAGGACTTTCTTTCCTTCTTTACTTTTTTTTTATTTTATTATTTTATTATTTTTTGGATCTGGTACCCAGGGTAGCATACAGTATAATTGGTATAAGGAAAGAAACAGCAAGATATGAAACCAACGTACTGCTTCTCTTTGTGAAGATCAAAGAATGTAATTTCTTATTCGCAGGACTCTACTGCACTCAAAAAAATAAGGGTGCTATAAGGGTGTTTGAAAGAACCTTGGGGTTGTTTATGCTCATAGAAACCCTCAAAGGTTTTTTTGGAGAACGGGTCATCGGTTGGGGTTTCTTCAATAACCCTGAGGTTTTTCAGACTCTTTAAAAACCTTTTGGGGATTTTTCTTGTACACCATAACCAAAAGGTTTTCCCGAAAAGGTTTTTGTTCAGCACCTTGGGTCTTGGGAAAACCTGCAAAGGTTGTCTGGGGTATTTCATGATCGCAAAGATTTGCGTTCTACTTTTACTTCTACCAATATACTGANTTCAGGAAACCTCTTAAAGAGGTTTCTTAAAAAACCTTTTGAAAAAGGTTGTTTGGAAAACCCTTTCAAGGAGGTTTTTTGAAAAACCCTTCGAGAGCGTTTTTCCGAAAACGCTTCAAAGGGGTGTTACAAAAAACCCTTTAATGGAGGTTTTTTGAAAAACCCTTGAAGAGGGTTGTTTGAAAAACCCTTCAAGAGGGTTTTTTATGAAACCTCTAGCTAAGGGCTTTTTCGAGCACCTCCAGGGGTAACGTATTTGTACGCTGCTAATAAACCTTTACGGGTTTTTCTCAGCACCTTTATTTCTTTGAGTGTGGGCTCTGCTATGCTGTATATTTTCGTTGAGACAAAGATGTTAGTTAAGAAATTTGGCTGGAATTTTTCCATTGAACAAGGAAGGAAATGAATTTCGACAGACAAGGAGACAAGGGAAAAAGAAAACTGAAATGGAAGTGATAAATAAAAGAGCGTGGGATGTATTTCAGATAGGCATTATGAAAGGAACTGCTGGAAGCTTGTGGCTAAGCAAGACATTTTCATAATATCAATAACAAAATCTGATAAACGATGAAAGGGAAGAATTTAGCTCCTGAAATACGACAAATTCAGTCCAGCATGGAAGAACTTGATTTTCATTCAGCTGAAAAGTAGATTATTTACCTGCTACCTCAAATGAAACAATCCAAAAACCTGTATTGCCAGCAGCAACGAACCACATAGAGATGATCATGATAATATCATATCAATACATTGGTTTTTTTAGACAGACAATCGTTGTAGCTTGCGAGCAGACCATGTTATAATGGGTGATATGGGGTAATTGTTTCTCCTTTAGGTAGTTGTTTCTTATTTCTATCTGCGTCTCTATCCTATGCCCGTGACAGTTGTTGTTGTTGCGTCGGGGAGAGAGAAGGAGAGAGAAAAAGAGTCGTTTCTTTCCTTCGTTTCGCTGTAAATCACATCTTGCAGGACACAGGGACACCACTGCTACCGTGACTTCACACACATCTATTAGGGCACAACGCGCTTTATAATGCTACTTCAGTTTTCTGTCATGTGCAATTTCAAATAATTTAGTAAATATTTTGGTCGCTTTTATAAAGGTCTAGTTTGATTTCGAAGTAGTTCAAGTCATTCGCATCCAGGTCGCATTTTTTGGTCTTCCCTGTGGCCTCTTCACTTTTCTTAGATACTCTTCAAGAGCTTTTCTTGCTGGTGTTTCTGGATCCTTCAGGATGCAGCACATGAGATGTCCCATAGCTATGTTAGTCTTCTCAATCTTATTCTTCACCGGGGTACAAGGAAGAACAAAGGAAATAACAACTTCGTTGCGACTTCGGCACGGCAAATCAGCAACATCTCCTATCATAAATTTCAAGCCTCTTCGGAGGAGAGTGCATCATCTGCAGGTCACCAGATTCAGCTACTGGAAGCTGCTATCACTCTGAGACCTGGGTAATACGTCATTGTTGCCCACTGTCCACGCATATTTCTGGTATTAGTTTCTGCAATTATTGTTATTCGCAGCCATTGTTCGTTGTAAGAATGGAATGACGTCAAACGATACGCAATTTGCGATATTTCTTTTGATCTTATTCCTTTAGCTGGAATGTGAAACATGGAACGGAATGAGGAGCCAACCGGATCCCTATTAGCCAAATTATAGCTTTTCTTCGCACAATTTCATGGAAATCGCCAAAATTCTCATGAAATCTCACAAATCGCAAAAGGCCTCAAAAACGGTGATGGGCAAAAAATGCTAAATACGAGAATCACGAGAATTACTTGAAGTCAAATTGAAACCAGAAGAACATCAAAAATTCAAAAATACTGCGCTGTGGATTCAACGAGTTCCAATTCCAGTTCAGAATCTGAAGAGGACAAGTTACAAAGAAGTTATTATATTGTTTTTGAACGTTGTCACCAAACAGGTCTTGCATGATTGTTGAGAAAATCATGTTGAGATGAATTTTGCAGAAAAATCAATATATTTCTTTACTAATAGCGCACAGCAGAAATTATTTGGTAGCCCACCCAATTTTGTTTAAATTGATTGTGTGGCCTATCCATATTCCCTCCAGCCCCTAGCAGCTACTCAGTGACCAATCCCTCCCTTAGATATGAAACAACTTTACTGTTGCCTGTAAAAATGATTCCGTAATGATAAGCTCCAAACAACAAGTTGGAAACGACGTTGGATTGGATAACATATGTCAAAGACAGTTTGAAAGAGTAGCGGGAAAAGATGCAACCATCCCTCAAGTAAATCAATGAGACTGTAACAAAAAGCCTATTTTTCAACCATCAATGGAGAAAAGGCATATCATACGAGAATTCTTGCATTTGCACATGACACCTTTGAAGAAGACTTCTACCTGCGCAAAAATGGCCTTTTGGTTGCAAAAGTGTTGCAAACAGCGCTTCGAGATTTTCGCTTCATGTGCGCAATGTCACCATGTTGCGTCTGAAAACGAACATGAAAACATCGTTTGAAATAACTGGTTTACTTACTGTTACAGAGCTGCCCTCCCATAAAGAATGAAACAGCTAAAAGATCGCGACACGGCTTGCAGTAAGTTGTCTTCGAGGTGAACCCAACTTCAGTCAAATTTCTTCTTTGTGATGAAAACATCTTGCTTGCATCGTCTGCTAGCGCCTTAAATATTTTACGAATTGCAAAGATACATTGTTGGCCTTTGTTATGAAGCCTTGGATTATGAAATATGCCATTGTATTGTGAAAGCCTCTTATCATTGCATTTTGCTGAAGCATCTCTGATGTTTACACTTTTCCATTCAAAAAGCTCAGTAGGCCGTGCAAGGGTAATCAGATATAGCTACTGCCACACAACAAGATCGAAACAGGAAAAACAAAAACCAAGCACAGAATAGAAGGAATCTGATTTTGAATTAGCCTGACTCACAGACCGAACGAGGAATGTTTTGAATCAACAACAGAGGCACAGCGAGGGTGCTTCTCTGAACCTATTTGGACCGGAGGGCTTCTTTCGCCCCCCCCCCCCACCACCACACTTTCTCAAAGATCTCCACCGCTGTTGTAGATATGGTGCTGCAACTCCTTGACTTTTACGAAAATTTAATTGGTAATCAAATTTTAAAAACTTCATGGTCCATTGCTGTACCACGTGACCTCCAGATGCCCTTATTTGGAGACTGATCACAAATGAAATCTCAAAATCCTCGCTAAATTCTTGCAAATAGCGCTGATGATAAAGTTATACACACCATTCGATTGGTCTTGAAGAGTAATTTCATTTGATATATAGTTTTTTATATTTGCTGACATTAGCAACNACCGGAGGGCTTCTTTCGCCCCCCCCCCCCACCACCACACTTTCTCAAAGATCTCCACCGCTGTTGTAGATATGGTGCTGCAACTCCTTGACTTTTACGAAAATTTAATTGGTAATCAAATTTTAAAAACTTCATGGTCCATTGCTGTACCACGTGACCTCCAGATGCCCTTATTTGGAGACTGATCACAAATGAAATCTCAAAATCCTCGCTAAATTCTTGCAAATAGCGCTGATGATAAAGTTATACACACCATTCGATTGGTCTTGAAGAGTAATTTCATTTGATATATAGTTTTTTATATTTGCTGACATTAGCAACTTTTGATATCCATGACGTCATTATCTTTATGACGCCATAGAATGCATGAATTAAAGCAATATATCTCAAAATGTGCAGAAAATTGTCTCAGGTTCCTTATTACAAACTATTTTCATTATTTAGAAGTCTAAATATAGAAAATAATTGACAACAGAAATCTCAATTAGTCTATTCAATTGTTAATTACTCTTAATTAGCAAGAGTTGCAAGTTAAATTGAAATTTTTGTGTGTAATATCTTTCTCTACTCTTATTTGCTACTTTTGGCTACAATTCTGCCTGTCATCTCGTGTTAATCTGGACAAATTTTGCTTTTTGAGTCAGTAGCTCAATTTTGACCATTTTTTCATTGCTTTTGGTTGCCTAGCAACAACTCGCGTGACCAATTGAACCTCTATTGTTGGTTTTGTAAAGCTAATTGTCCAAAGAACAATTGGCGTTAGTTTGATTGTTATATCTCTCGTATTTTTGGAGAAAAAGAGAGGGGCAAAAAACCTCCCGGTCAAAATATCAACATTTCAACCCGGTCTAAATGGGGTGAAAGTTGATGTAAAGTATGATTCTGATGGATGTTAGGTATTTTGAAATGAAAAGGGTTAGGCCGTTGGAAGTTCCAGGAATTGCCATATAACAAGTTCAAAAGAGGAGAAACATAAAGAAACAAGAACATAATGAATCTGACTTCTAACGGACCATTGAAGCAAAGCAAAGCTGTAGGGCTTCTCTGAAAGTTGATGTAAACTTAATTCTGATTGAATTTAGGTATTTTGAAGTAAAATGTGGGTGTTCCGCCATTGAATGATAACCTGAAACAGGAATTGCCACAAAACAAGTTCGAAACAGGAAAAACAAGACACAAGAGCATGAATCTGACTGTTAATCAGCAAAAAGAGACAAGGACCGAAACAGGAAAATCCACACACAACACACACCACACATGGCTGTGCATCTGCGACAAGGTTGTCATATTTCTCAGGATCATTTAAAGGCAGTCTGTCATGCATTTGATTGGGTGATAATGACAATACACACAATAAGAGAATTGAATGGCCATTGATCCTACTGACTTTCTACGACCGTAGAAAGTGAGAACCATTAGCCCTCCTTTGTTTCAGGGATGGCGCCAGCGGGGGGGGGGGGCTAGGGGGCAGGGGCCCCCCCAAAATTTCATTGAGCCCCCCCCATCGGCACTTGAATTTTCGACAATTTCTACGCACTGTCGGCATTTTCATAACCTGCACCTCTAGATTTCTTTGCTGCGTTGTCATCCGAGTGAACTTGAATTGAGCTCGTTCATAAAAAATTTCCCACTGTCGGCACTCTGACAGTATTTGCCCCCCTAGCATTTCTTCCCTGGCGCCATCTCTGCTTTGTTTCAAGTGCACAGATTCACAAAGCAATATCTGTTGTGTTGAGCTCTGACTTTTTGCACCCAATCAGATATGTGACAGATGCCTTTAAGGCATTTTAATGCCTTTATAATGCCATGCACATTCAATCCTTTGCCTTCAATTTTTCTTCTTTGCTGTTGTTTTCCGTTCGTTTGCTTCAAGTGCTTGGCACAGAACAGACGCTAAATGTTATCTGCTGTTGTGGAGTGCTTTAATAAATGCAAATGTCATTTGGCGTTAGTATCAGCTCTCCTTTCACCGATCGTGCTGAATATAGTATCTAACCCTAACCCTATCGAAAGACAAAATCGAAAGCACTTATTGGCGGATGACGCGTAGCTTTTCATAAAGTTAGAATGCACATGTAACTAATGCATCTTTTGCACCTTCAGTTTTGACTCAAAGGCTTCTGTTACTCTGTAGCCTAAACATAGTCTATTTATTCATCATTCTGCTTCTCTGTCCTGTATGCTTTCTCCTAGATTCATGTTCATCCAATCCAATACTCCACCAAAATGGTTCAATATCATTTCAAAGCCGCTCCCCCATGGCTACCATGTTTAGGCAAAATACATTCTTCGGTGTTCTTTAACTGGGCCTACGCTCTGATGGACCTGGACTTGTTCCAAGTTTCACGCCAGGAACATTGAAAGAAAGATGATATCACAAATAAAGAAATGTTATTGAATTATCAGAGTTACGGGAAAGGTCTCTATTTGTCCTATTTTCACTCAAAGAAGAGTATTGGGAGCTTAAACAAGTGGGTTGATAACTTGATATACAGGCCAAGAGATGTAGTATCAGATATTACATCCCCCAGTAACGACTCCGCTGAAACGATGCCCCGTCAAGAAAATTTGTTTCCCCGCTATTTTTGAGTTTAAGAATTTCCCCGCCTTGTTTCTGTTATTTCCCCGCTGAAATTTTTGTTTCCCCGTCAAAAATAATACAAGCTCCATAGACGATTGCCGAAATCTTTCCTTTCCCCGTCATGATAGTTGTAATCCCCGTCGAAAATGCATACTTCAAAATTCTCCCCGCTGCATTTTCAATGTCCGACGGAGTCGTTACTGGGGGGGGGGGGTGTGATATTGCTCCTGATATTGCCCCTTTAGGTGCATCTGTTACAACGAAACATCTTGAAACAGCTTTTTGGAACATGGGGCATAGGGTAAATATGGTGATGTCCTGCATATCATGCCTGATAAGATGTCTCTTTGCAGGATTGGAAAATGATAGTAGGGCCTAGTTAGCATGTTTTGTACACCCGCTATTTCGACTGTTCGCACCATTTGAGCTTTCATTTTCCCAGTCACAATCTAATCTCAAACAACGAAACAAAGAAATTTCGATTTCCCCTTAGAGTTTTAGATAGTGGATGTTATTCTCGTTGCGCTGCTAGAAAATGCATTCACTTCACGTTGGAACAGCCAGCAAGTGGAGAAATTCTGAAATTGAATTTATCGTGTATGCATGCAAATGCATTTCGTTACTTAGGCCAACAATTATATATGCCCCACGTTTGGATGACTAAGTGTCATTTTACAGAATACTTCACTCTAAATATTCCTAGAAAATAAACATTAAAAAGCTCAACAGTTTCACCCATACATCATCATGGAATATCACGAATTCAAGAGGGAGAGAGAGGATAAAAGGATGAAGGCTAATGAATTGCAGGTTGTTAGGAACCTTCTGAAAACCAATTTTTGCAACCTGCAGAACTATTGGTATAACTATTTGTATAACTAGCCAAAACAAATGAAGGAGCAACTTGGAGTTAAAACTGCCAAGCAAACAAATGGTGCGCGGGAGTGAAAAAACATTACATTGCTATTTCTACCGGGTGAGTCAGAAAAAAGAATCCCCGCTTGGAAGGCCATTGCTTCATGAATATCAAAGCAATAATATTGAAAACTGTCTTGTTTTATTGCCAATATGTTCAATTAGGCTCAGTAATTTACCAGGCCTTAATCGGTCATTCCTTCCCGTGGATATTGGTGATTTTATGCAGAAAGCCTCTTCTAAAAACCTGCAAAAATCAAAACAATGAGCAAATCTTCCTTCCTAAAATTGATGACACACACATACATGTATTTTGTTCTTTTGGGAGAATGGAATCCCCCTGAATAGGTCATCGATACCAGGGGGAGGACTTGTTCATCCTCCCAAGAGGATAGCACGTGCTAAAGCGTTCACAAGTCATTGCTGTAAGGCATTGTAAGGCAGATATGTTAGGGAAATCTGTTCATGATTTTGGGCACGTTTTGAAGGTTTTTTGAAGAGGCTTTCTNAAGAATCCCCGCTTGGAAGGCCATTGCTTCATGAATATCAAAGCAATAATATTGAAAACTGTCTTGTTTTATTGCCAATATGTTCAATTAGGCTCAGTAATTTACCAGGCCTTAATCGGTCATTCCTTCCCGTGGATATTGGTGATTTTATGCAGAAAGCCTCTTCTAAAAACCTGCAAAAATCAAAACAATGAGCAAATCTTCCTTCCTAAAATTGATGACACACACATACATGTATTTTGTTCTTTTGGGAGAATGGAATCCCCCTGAATAGGTCATCGATACAAGGGGGAGGACTTGTTCATCCTCCCAAGGGGAAAGCACGTGCTAAAGTGTCCACAAGTCATTACTGTAAGGCCATTGAAAGGGGGAAATGTGTTCATGATTTTGGGCACGTTTTGAAGATTTTTTGAAGAGGCTTTTTCGAGAGAATCCCTCATAATTTCAAAATGGAGTGACCGATTTCAGTCAGGTAAATTCTATAGTGGATTTCCACGTTTCTACCATTAAACTATATATTTGCCGATATCATTGTCTTGATATCCAGGAAGCCGTGACCTTTCAAACGGGGATTCTTTTTTCTGACTCACCCGGCATTATATATACCCCCCAACTTTCACTTTCCTGATTTCGTCTTCCAGACCCCCTGAAAATTGAATCATGTAGATGAAGCAAGTATCAAAGAAGCTAGGGATTCGGGGTTTCTCCCCTCGAAAACAATAGTTCGACTCAAGGTTCGGCTTTTCTTCACTTTCCTTCTTCAGAACATATGGCATGCATGATTACAGCAATTGATTTTTTTGTTGAGTTATTTCCAGAGTCAACTGCAAACTTTACTTTGATATCAATAATCAAGGCCATGAAATCCTCGCTGATACGATGTACACATCAAAACATCAAAACGTAGAAAAGTCGAGAACGTAGAGCAGCTGCCTGCTCTCCATATGAAGAAAGATATGCACTCTGATTGGTCAATTTTCAAACAATGGATACAATCAGATCGATTAGTGTTTTGGTTTCTTAATTGACTTAAATCTTATCAACATATTACTATTAGAACTTTGCAAGTACTGCCGCAACAAAAAAGAAAGCAGTCATAAGAGAGACATAAAAAGATATACTCACAATTCTTGAAATATTCTTTGCGTTGCAATAACTTTGATTTGCTGTTCGTAGCTTTATAAATTTTTCTTGACTTGATTCTTTATTCCCTGTTCATAAAATATACAGTTTTGGATCTCTTTGCTGTCTTGCAGGTCTTCGAAAAATGCAATATTTATTGTATGTGGCTTTTGACGAAGTCCAGCTTCGCATTTTATTGTTGCATCCGCTAAATTTTCTGCACGAAATGTAAGGACAAGCCTTGGTCAGAGCTTTTCAAAGCCCTAATATTATCATTTTGAGTGGGCTGAAGGTCTCTTGGCTCCTTCGCTTTGCGTGTGCGGACTCATTTTGCGTGGGCATGTTGTTGATCTTTCAATGTGTGCGATTTAGACCAGGGGGTAGGCATGTCCTTGTTGCTTGCAGATCAATCTGTTCTCGCATGCGTTTGTGAAGCTTCCTTTCTTTAGAATCCAAGCCAGATTACGCATAGTTTCACAAGAGAATTGAAGATAGACGAGATCAAGCAAGCCTACATTTCCTTCAAAGTGTTTCGCTTTCCTCTCAACTTTTCAATGTCGTCTTTCCTGTCTGAATACCTTTTCCGTTAAGAAGGTTACGTCTCCTCCAAGACGAACAATTCACATGCCCCATGAGGCTAGCAAATACTAAACAGGAAGAGAAATACTGCTATTTGACTTGAAAAGAGATAACTTTAACGAATCATCATGCTCTTTGACCCTTCTTGCTGCGAAGCAGCATAATATCCTTCCTTGCGCTTCTGCTTCGCTTCTCATCACAAAGAAATCCGTTTGTTTGCTTGCTTGTTTGTTTGTTGGTATTGTGTGCTTTTTGCTTTCAACTATTTTTGCAGACATAGTTGTGGTTGTCAAATGGTATCAATGCGGGTTATTACTAGGCATAGCGCATGCGTAGCATGGAAACATGGCAATTATACCTTATTGTTGCATAGCAAAATATCATTGTTTGCATGGTCAATTGACATAATTAAAAGGCAATATACGATCAATTATAACTATAACTATCTTTTGGAGCTTCACGATTTTAGTACTTTAGAGGATTCTTACATTTTACAGGAGGCCTTGACTGCAGAAGTTTCTATTGACAACAATCGTAAACATTAGCATTTTGGCAACAATTTTTTAGAGCAAATATAGCATTCTCTAACTATTGTTACTGCTGGTTTTACATTCAACTCATCATGAACATTTTGCAGAAAATAGAAGACGTTCTATAACAAGATTGATGTGCTCTTGTAATGGCCACAGCAGCCCATTGCGTGCCAACTGACTAAAAGGAGAAGAAGGCATTCTGCTTGTTTCAAACATTTCTAAACATCATGTGATACAGGTTGTGATAAAATATATTTACATTCCTGTTTTGCAGCTGACTTACTCCGGAAAGCATTTGGATCATCTCGTTCACCATCTTCTGAAGTATTGCAACATATCGTTCACCATCTCCCTTTCACAAGTCTGTTTCGAAGTTGATGACAATTATTCACAAATCAGCTAAAATTAAATACTTACTGATTTGTACGCCCTAGAAAAAGCAATGCTTATGTAGACTAGGGCGCTTACAAGAACAAGAACATAACAAAGCTTTAACTATTATATGTTGATAAAGTTATAAGAAAGTTACAATACCGGTGCGCCAAAATAAACTATGCACGTTTGGCAGGCCACAATAAATCGTACACTGGACCGATTTGGAAGATTTATGACTCATTCGTTAGCAGAAAGCCTGAATTAGATACCGGGATTTTTTGCAAATTTTCATTTTCAGTTTTTAGAGCTAGAAGCGAGTTTCCTAAGATTTTAGTTTTCGAAAACACCGAAAACGATAAAAAAAACATCGATCAAATTCTCTAAAGAATCGACATGAATGGACAAAGAGAGAACTTTTTCGTGGTGATTTGCGATCTAAAAATCGACCAGTTGTAATCTGCTGTACGAGAGTTCATACTGAACCCCCAAATCCCCCTGAAAACTTTTTCTCTTTGTTTATTCATGTTGGATCTTTTAAAATTTGATCGACGTTTTTTATCGTTTTCAATATTTTCGAAAACGAACATTTAAGAAACTCGCTTCTAGCTCTAAAAACTGAAAACAGAAAAATTTGTGAAAAGTCTTAGAATCTAATTCAGGCTTTCTGCTAAAGATTAAGTCGTAAATCTTCAAAATCGGTCCAGTGTGCGAGTTATTGTGGCCTGCCAAACGTGCATAGTCTATTTTGGCGCACCCGGTATAAAGTTATGGAATACGTTACAATTGTACGAAACAGATATAACTCTAATTAACAAGAACAAGAAAGTAAAATATAATCACTTTGATGCAAATTGAAAAAAGCACGACGTTTTGAGCACAGCCCGTTTGTCTGGAACACAAGCTACCCGTTTCGAGCATGGCTTGATAATGATAACGGGCTTTGCTCGAAACGTCGTGCTCATTTCAATTCGCACTAAAGTGCTTATATTTTACTTTATTTACTTGTTTATCATTGTGCAATTGCACTACCCCGCGTACTACACGCAACGAGAATATTTTCCTGAGCATACTTGGTCTATTATAACTGTCCCCGGCCCAGGGATGGCGCCAGCGGGGGTGCTAGGGGGGCAGGAGCCCCCCAAAATTTCACTCAGCCCCCCATCGGCACTTAAATTTTCGACAATTTCTGTGCACTGTCGGCATTTTCATAACCTAAACCTCCAGATTTCTTTGCTGCGTTGTCATCTCAGTGAACTTGAATTGACCTCGTTCATAAACAATTCTGACTGTCGGCACTCTGGCAGTATTTGCCCCCCTAGCATTTCTTCCCTGGCGCCATCTCTGCCCCGGCCACTCGTTAATATGAAGCAAAATAAAAAATCAGGCATCAACCGAAAGATCTTGAAGAGCAGAATTTACATTTTCATGCTAAAATCAATTTGGTCTTTGATCTCGACCAGGTCAGTCAAAGAAAGGTTAACACGTTTGGCAGGCTGTGGAACAAAGTGTATGCAGCCGACACTCACACGCTATTTAAATTCTATTTCTGAACTGAAATTGGATTGAATCTTGCAAATTCCGGGCTGCTGCACTTACTGCCCAATTTTCTAGCAATTAATTATTTCGGATTATTTCTCAAAGCTAGATATAACATCAGTCAGCGAGTGCTGCCGATTAGTATTTGTACCAAATTCAACTGTAGCGAGGTCCGTTTTATAGAAATTAATTGAACAATTATCGCTAAGGAAACATGTATTATGTTTGAATCTACAGTTGGGTAATGGTTCAAAGGTAAATGATTTAGAATATTGAGTTACTCTCCTCCGCCGGTTTCTAGTTCCCGAGTCCAAGGCTCTTGGTTCCGTTGTCCTGCAGTCCATGGTTCCGTGGTCCGTAATATTGAGTTTTGCATTGTCAGAAATAAACCTTTGTCGTCCATAAACGTAGTTAGGTAGTCAAGTAGGTAGGAAGAACTCATTATCTTTTGTTGGAGAACTTTTGTTGTTGTTTGTTAGATAAATGCTAACCAGCCGCGAGCCCGTGAACTGCAGCCGTGAGCTGGCCCGCCCATCTACATAGCCTGACGACAGCAGGCAGACAGACAGCAGGCAGGCAGGCTAATTTCGCTCGCTGATTGAAGCAGAATAGTAAGGCTGCCTTCGGCAGCAATTATCCCAATTTGCGCTAAAGTTCCTTTTGTCGCATTTCTACTTGTTTTGGAACCGCGCGGACAACACCTCAGTGAGAGTAAATGTGGATCTTGGCTTTTAGTCAAACGAAGCATTGTAAATCTGGAGGGGTTTTGTCCTTCTGTTTCATTTTAATCAAAGGAACCATTAACAAAGGTTATTAATGCGATGTTTGAAATTCAATTTTTTGTCATCCTGGGAGCTTCTCTTCGTTATTGTCCTTTATCAAGGATCCGGAGATATTTACCGATACCTTATTATCTTTATCCTCAAAGACAACCAAATGGCTTTATCATCATTCATTTTCGGGTCATTTTTATATAGTTATTTTCAAACCAATGAGATAACAGAGCGGTATCCCTTTCAAGTGATTGTAAGATTGGTGGACCCAGTAGATCTGAACCACACGCAAAGATAGTATCATCAGCGTTGTTACAAATCTCAGTACCTTTCACCTGGAAGAAAAATCCTTGATATGTATATTGAAGAGAAGGGGCCCCAACACCGAGTCTTGGGGAGAACCTAAGGAAGTCTTTTTCGAAGTGCTGCATGAGCCGTTGACCTACACTCGTTGCTGCCTTTCCTTCAAGTAACTGTGGATCAGTTTTAAAGCTGGTCGGCTAAAGCCATACGCAGACAGTTTGGCAATTAGCAATTCATGATTTATACAATCAAAAGCAATTGGCTTTAAGAGGCTCAGGCATGATGCTTCTGATTTTCTTGGAGCAGTTTCCCACATAACCATGTTCATAACCATGTTCAGAATTTGCAGAAACTCATGATTGAAGTATATCACTATCACTCAATCATGAAAACACTTCTTTCTTTTGGGATTTATCCACAAGGAAAGAAATTAATTACAAACTAAGATTTAAAGATCTTCTTACACTTCCCAAGGCATCGACTGCGTCTTTCGGTACAAAATTCGATAGCGTTAAGGAGTAGCATACTTTGGAACAGTACACCTGATGCGATTAAGAGCAGTAACACAGTCTCCGTTTTTGGAAAAAAACATAAGAAATTGGGCTGGGGAGGGTTGCAGTTGTAAAATTTGTAAATAGTATTGCTGTAAATTGGTTTAAGTTAGTTGGTATTTATTACTTTGTGCCTTTTGGCACAAACTACGTCATTGTCCAACTGTAAATAAAATGATTATCATCATTATTATTACCATTTTACTAGCGATAGAAGAGAGAGAAGGACGAGACAGTGCATGTGCAAAAGTGCAAGAGAATCAATAGATTTGGTTATTGAGTTGTTATTGATGAGACGAAACGAATGGCTTACAACTGGATTTTGTCAATGAGGGCAGTTAGAAATGCGTCAGAACTGTGATAACAATGTAAAAGCTTGGTTCTCACAAGAGTGGACTTGCACAAATCGTCTTGAGAGAAACCATCCTTGCCTGAAGTGACCATCCCCCGCGCCCCTGAAACGTCTGCAAGATTGTTAAACATTAGGAATGAAAATTAGACAGGTACTTTCATAAACCTAGACCTTGTTGTTGTATTCACAGATATTTGCCAAAAGCGAGGGAGAGCAAACAGCTCACAACTGCGCTTAAACATCCTTTCAAAGATTTAAGAGAACGGGCAATGTTTACATTGCACTTTGTTTAAAGTTATTGCAAGAAAATTGTTCCTTTACAATGAAAAGCGACTGTACGTATGATCTGAAACTGATTTCTTTTCAATTATTCAATATTTATTCACAAAATAGATTCTCTTCACACACGACTAAACAGACTCTTTCTTGTTGGGAGCCTTTCAAGGCCCGCAAATTTAGCCATGAGCTTTTAACAGGAGCAGCTCAGTTGCACTGCACATAGCCCTTGCTGTCATCTGATTATCACAGCGTATCTTTTTGAGCCCCCCTTCTCTATTAAGCCCCCTCTCTAATAATACCCTCCTCTCTGAGTCCACATTATAAAAGCCCCATTCTCTATTTAGCCCCCTCTCCAATAAGCCTCTCCTCTCTGAGCCAAAATTTCGAATAAACCTTTCTCTCTATTAAGCCCCCAACTTATATCAAATTCCAGAGGTTACCAAAGATTTTCCTTTCATTGAGCTAAATAAGCTGTTAATTCTGATATGGCTTGAGATAAAACAGTGTCGAATTTATGTATTTGACTCGTAAAATGGTATGTTGAATCCGCAAAATATGGTGTAAAAGAACTAAAAAGCAATCATATAGATCCTTGTCATTTGATTCATGAATAAGCCCCCCCCTCTCTCTAATGAGCCCCCTCTCTTTTAAGCCCCCCTTTGGAGTATCTGAAATTAAATAAATCCCCGGGAGCTTAATAGAGCTTTTACGGTGTACAAGGCATGCGCTAATCATACCCAAATATAAGGGCAAAGTCTTTATAAATTGTTGGGGAAAATCACGAAAATGAGAAATGACTCGAACTGACTTTTGTCAGCATCGTGTCAGCATATCGTGCCAAGAGTGTATGCGTGGCTGTACTTACATGGAAATATTGGCTTTAAATAACGTTGTTGCTTGACTATTGCCAGTCATCAATATACGAGTACCATAAAAGCTCTATCAAGCCCCCCGCTAACTATTAGGCGCCCCCCCCACTTATATAAAATTCCAGAGGTTACCAAAGATTTTCCATTTATTGAGGTAAATAAATTTGCATGTTAATTTTGATATGGTTTGAGATAAAACTTTGTAGAATTAATGTATTTAACTTGTAAAAATTGTATGTTTAAACCGCAACATATGGTGTAAAAGAATGGCAGTTATTATCGCAGTTTCGAAGACTCCCTAAAGCTTTCAAAAGACCTCCGACGGGACCAAAAACAGTTTCAGGCCGTAATCATCGTGAGAGTGTTGCAGATGGTTGACTAGATAATGTTGCTTCGGCTGCAAGAATTATTGTACCGGGTGTCCCAAACAAAGTACTCCTGTTTAAAAAATCATCAAAAATCTATTAGCAAATCTTTGCTAAAATTTTCTTTTTGAGTTGCTTTGTCAAAGACCTAAAAATATTTATAGATAATAAAATGCTTGCTTTTGATACAGCTAGGTAGAAAATTTACGCGTTGAAAAACTTTATTTTAGCTATAATTTTTAAGCAAGATACTCAAGCTTGCCTTATAGTCAAAATTTTCAAATTTTCTATCATTTTCTAGTCTCCAATGATAGTGTGCACATCTTTCTGTCATTTATGACCAAACTAGAAGCTTTGCATGCACAAAGAAATTGATCTGGCAATCATCAGATCTTTTTTGCAGTTTGATTCAAAACCAGGTAGCCCTAAGAAGAGCTAAATTTGCTAATTTTTCAGCCAATTACTAGATCAGCTATATCTTGGAAAATTATTTGGTCTAAGATCTACTTGACAAAGAAAGAAAATTGACGATCGGCCGTGTAATCAATTTTTGGTGATTTTTCAAACAGGAGTACTTTTTTGGGACACCCGGTAGAGGATTCAAAACTTCCTTCTTGCGAAAGGCCACCGGGTGAGTAGAAGAAGTACACGCGTTTGCCACAATACACTGAATGATTCAGAAAAACGTGGGCCTTTAGCATTCATTATTTCCATGAAAAAACAAGCCGTATCGTGTTTGTTTAGATTTACTTTGCACTTGCAGAAGAGTGGTTAAATTAGCTGTAGAAATTTTTATCAAGATCGGTCATTTCTTTCCTTGTCAATTTGCGATGTTGTGAAATGAATATTTTGGGTGAAAAAGTGTCTTTTTTCAAAGAAATTTCTGCTTCCTTATTGATACAACATGTCTTCCTTTGTAGTAGGACAGTTTGCGCGCACAGTTCCTGCTCTGTCATAGGCATAGGAGACAGGGGCGTAGGGGGGGGCTACAGCCCCCCAACGTCGGAAAAATTTGCAAAAGCCAGCCAGAATCGGGCAGAAGTCTGCCTTAAGTCGGGCAAAGTTTTCTTAAACAATGGATTTTCTATCGGGCAGCCCCCCCCCCAAATTTTATCTCCCCCTACGCCCATGTGCTCTGTCAATGTATATACCATAAAGCAGACAGTGAAAATTGGGAAAGATTGCTTCAGATGAGAATTTTGTTATTTCTGGTATAACAATTTTGCAGTGAAGTGTCATTGGGTCTCTCAAAGCTGTCATTATTAATAACTTGTGGAAGCATATTTCAAATTTGTGCAAACAATATAGACCCTGGCATTCTAGCCACATAAAATTTCTGGCCCCATCTAGAGTGGTGTCGCCCATTATGCCCATGTCGTCGCTAATATTCGAAATAGATCCTCAAGGAGGGTTTTATGAAAAACCGAATGAACAGGTGATGTCACCAACTAATTGAGAAAAATGCTTGAAAGTTTGAATCAAATCAATCAACTCTACACAAGGGATTTTTGAAAGTTTTGAAGATTGGGGTAAAAAACGACCTTTTGGCTAGGCGTCTCCCATTATGTCTGCAGTTCAAACGAGTTGTTACGCCACTCTGCAGAGAGGAGTTCAACTAAGAAAAACAGCTTTAATTACCATTATTCATTCATCGATGAGCACATTAAACGCAAAAAATTTCAATATGACTTTGCATTAAATTTGGGATAACGGGTATTTTAGGAAGGCTAGTTTCACCTGGAAAAAGAAACAGAAGCACAAAATTGACGAATGCTTACAGAATCGATTTGACACGTCCCTGAAATATCTCGCAGGGCTTCAATGCAAAGAAACTGAAACTTCAGTGAAGGTCAAATTATGTTAAAAATGACGTCAGCAAAGATTTCCCGTGCAATTCCAATTTTTTTACTTGTTAACAGTCTCCTGAAATTCAATTTCTCTTATCATTATCCCCGGCGGGTCAGCTCTAGGGGTCCAAGTGTAACCATGCTTGTCTGGCAACTTTTCAAGTTGACCCTTTTCTCTGATTTTGGATGGAGAAAACAACCCCTTTCACGGGCTTTTCTCTGACAAATTTGGAAAATAATGGCCCTTTTTACAGGATTTCTCTGACAAATCTATAAGATAGGACTTTTCAAGTGGGGGTGATAAGTAGCGTGGTGAACATATATATCAAGCCCTACATAATGCTACTACAGTACAGGCCTTGCCCACATTAACATATTTTCTTGCCTAAGAATTCTTGTTCAGAAACATTTAAAGTCTTTGTGTGGCTCAAGAATACTGGAAGTCTTATCATAATGTACATAATTCCTGTCATGTTATTGTGTACATGGCCTGTACTACAACTTGTAAATGGGTGATACTTGAATAACAAATGCCAGCGTGTTTGCTTATATGATAGAAAATGGCTAGACTGCAAAAAAACCATTTGTTGACAAATTGTTAAAATAACAAAATTGGTATGACTGTGACTATGCACTTGCAGTTAACCAAAAAATAATGATACAACTGATTTAACAAACATTTACGATATGTAACATTATTTGGGAAATCTTTACTGCTCCAGCAAATTACTAGG
>REGL01000404.1:0-11058 GCA_004194395.1 Aurelia aurita complex sp. Pacific | reverse complement strand
TACTCTAATTGTTCCTCAAAAGTTTCAGACCCCAGTGAAATATTTTTCTTGAATGAGTAGTGCCTAGCACTGAAGAAAATGAGAGGGCTATAGGTAGGGGCGAAATATATGTACAGAATTTTAAATATTTTTGAAAACATTGAAATATTTGGCATTTTATTTTCAGACACCAGCATAACTTCCTCTACAACTTTCAGCCCTCAACAAATTTACTCTGAAAAAATTTCAGAGACCCCCCCTCACTTTCTTCAACCCCTAACCCTGTTATAATTTATGAGTGCTCCCTACAAAAGAATGTTTCAAATACTGTATGACAAAGAATGCTGCAAAAGAGAATCTTCCAAGACTGCTTTTTTTGCGTTGGTGAGAGGCTTAAGAATTTTTATCCCCGGATCTTGTCCTTTTACTCTTCTTCATTTGAAGTGCTTTGTGTGTGTTTTTGAAGTGCATTTGAAGTGCTTTGACTTAGGACGAACCACTGCAGATATCAAAAATCTATTCTATTCGAGAAAAAGTCCTGCTCACTACAAAAAAGTTCGAAACCTCATTAAATTCGCAGAAAAAAGATTGTATCCTCCCATAGAAAGGATGGTGATTTTTGCCATCTTCCCACAGCTCCGTTTGTTTACTTTTGTAAAAAAAGGCTGACGCCCGCATTCTATTGTCATTTCTAGCGATCTGATTGGCCGAAGCGGATCATAACAAATTCACTGATTGGATAAAACAAAATTGTGGGTGTCCCAAAAAAATGTATTCAGATTTGGTTGACTCCAGCGATGTGAATTTAGCTTTAATCAATGGCTAATCACCCTCAAAATGTTCCTCGATAGTTAACATGAACATGGATACCTCGTTTGTTGGTATTGCTGCTTCGAGCGCAGGAATATCAATGTTGAAAGCTCAAATTTGCATCCACTTGCAAACCAGAGCTTTGGCCTTTTGGCCTAAGCAAATTCCTGAAGCACATCGAAATTAAGAACTGAAATTAATGAAAAATTAAGAAATACCCCAATGGTTGACTTGGGGGTGACTTCTGGAAAACAGAATAACACAAAATCTAATATTCTTCAAATTTTATCAAGGCTATCGTTAATTTATACGCTGTGCCTTAAGAAATTGCTTAGGCCAAAAGGCCAAAACTCTGGTTTGTAGGAAAAGGCAAATTTGAGCTTTCAAGATTAATATGTCTGCTCTCAAAGTTCCAATATGAACAAACGAGGTATCTAAGTTCAAGTTAACTATCAAGGAACATTTTCAGAGTGATTAGACATCGATTGAAGCTAAATTCACAGCGCTAGAGTCAACCAAATCCGTATACATTTTTTTGCGACACCCGGTACTATCCTGTTGAAAGGAACTCTCCTTGAAATGATAGAATATGAGATATCATATCAACTATGGAAAAATCTCCTACAACTTTAGCAAAAACCCTTTCGTTTTTTGAGTAAAATCCCTAAAAAATCCTAATGTTTAAAAAAATCTAGTATGCCTGTTGGGAAGAGTGATTCACGGCCAATCACCCCTCGTGAAATAGAAACATCAAAATAAGAAATAATTTCAGAATCATACCTTTACCTTTATCGGTGCTCCAAGCTTCTTCTCCGTTTTGTTTTGCTCTACACTCTGATTACTCTCTTTTTGCTCTGAGGTATTACAAAATGATCTATTCTCGAATGACTTTCTCTCTCCTTTCCAGATCAGCAAACCAACATAACAGCAACTTTTTGTCTGCTAACTGCCAGCATGAAGTTGCCACAAATTTCTAAATCCCAGCATACACCTTTTCTTAGCTCATACGACAACTCCTTCCTTAGCAACAATGCTCTTAGAAACAACGTTAATTTTGCTTGTCTGTGTTGTGGCATCGTGAAGCAAAATATTCCTCTTGTTGCCTTGGTTACCTGGTATGTCAAGTAAAAGTAGTTCGAGAAGGCAATGGAAAATGAGATTGCCGGAATTTTTTCAGAAACACATAAACTATGACTAGTATTTTTCTTCGTCCTGTCCTTTCTTCTAAAAATCTTACTGAAAAAGCTGCTTTGAAAGTAAGCATTAATAACTCGAATTTTCTCCTCCCGGCAGGAGGTGGGCGGGGGACGTAGAGACACTTGCCGCAAAGATCTTCAAAATGTTATAATCTGGTGTAAAGTGCTATTTTTATCTCTGCGATGAAGAAGCTCTTTTCCTCTTTTATGTCTAAAATCATTTTCGTGAGTGCCCTCCTTTTCTAGAAACAGTCCTCTAAAGAGTTTGGCCTGTTCGAAAGACGCCATTTGAGCCATGGGACAGGGTTGAGTTACCCTGGGTACCAGAGCCTCAAAAATAGAAGGAAATTGAAAACTTTCTTTCCTACTTTATTTTCTGTGTTTATTTCATTTTCTTTGGCTCTGGTACCCACGGGGGGGGGGGGTTCTTGGCCAAATTTTGGGTAGGGGTCTGCCGCGAGCATCTTCAAAAGGGTACCGTTGGCTAGACTAATTTTTACGAAAATGGTACCCTTGGCTAGACCAATTTGACTATTGTCTGAACCAATTTTTACGAAAATGGTACCCTTGGCTAGACCAATTTTTACCATTTTCTCGACCAATATTGTAAAATTTGTGCCAAATATGATGTCATGACCGTTCGCTAGACCAATATTGTCAAAAATGGTACCCTTGGCTAGACCGTTGCTGGCCAAAATTGCAAAAAAGTATACCCTTGGCTAGACTAGAAGTCCAAAAAAGTATACACTTGCTCGCGGCACATCCCCAGGTACCTTTACTATGGAAGAACCCCCCCCCCCTCGTGCTGGTACCTAGGGTAAGGTTGAGTTACCATTGGGATAAATTTGAGCTAAGAAGATCAACGCACTGATCCGAGACGCTGGGTGGCTTTGATCATTTTGGAATGGCTGCAATAGATGTGGAAAATAGCACCAAAACATTATTCCCTTTTTGACGTATCATACGTCTGATGTACAATACTCACATAAAAATGTTGCACTACATTTCTAATTTCTGATTGGTATTCTAAGTAAAACATCAAAGACTAAACCAAAAGACAGATCAATATAGTGCCACTTGACGGTACAGCCAATTTCGCAACACACGTATTTTTCATAAAAAACTGCTTATAAGAAATTCAACCGTCAGATCGCCAAAAGTTAAGAAACTACTTATTTTAATAAAGGAAATCCTTAGCATATGTTTATTTCATGTCAGGTATGTGTAATGTCTAGACAATGGAAAGGCTTCAAAAAACTTTGTTTTGAAATATTCACGAGGCCACAGGTAGTGGACATGGAGCCTATCATGGAACATTTAAAAAACTCTGAGTACTGAGAGAATCTGATAATTTCAAGAAACGTGTAGTGCTGGGCCAAATTCTTAGTTTCTTATAAAGAAAGTACGTGTACACGTATGTTTTATAAGAAAAAAGTCCCGAGGCTGGTAGGCAGTTTCTTAAATTTTTAGGCCATTTTGCTACCAAAATTTTCTTACATGTTTCTTGTATTTCAATGCCAGAAGTGTAGAATTAATTCAGTTTTGTCAAGAGGGCTCCCAAATTACTTCAGTAAGATCTCAAAACAAGTAACTAACATAATTCGCACTCAAAATAATGTCCAAACAGTTGCCATAACTGTACAGTGTCAAAACATTTTTGAGTGCGCTGCGCTGGGAAAATTAAAACTGCAAATTACAAAATTTTCCTAGCTTTTTTAAATTCAGAAGGTTGTTTCTTAACTTTCAAAAAATTGAGCCTACCGTTTCCTATTAGCTGTTTCTCATAAAAATAGGTGTCGCTGAAGAAAGAAATCAAGGCGGGGCAATTGACAACTTCAGAGCTGAACTTGAAATTATCAAATCCTACAAACCACTTGATGTCAATAACTAATTTTTCATATTCGTTAGTATTCATATTTCTAATTTCCAAGATTAAATTGTGTTTTAATCTTTCTGAAGTAGCCGATTTTGCTGCAAACATTTGGCCGCAATCCAAAAAAGCAGCTTCAAGTAATTGCTTAAGCATTGAAGTTATTAAAAATTGACGAGATGTATGAACCACCTTTCTTTCTACCAGGAGGTTTATCGCTTGAAAAAAAATCCTAGCAAAGAATCCAAATAAAGTTTTTATATTTGCAAAGGTGGAAGTAAAATAGCCACTGGTAACACAGTCGGGTAAGTCAGAAAAACTGTTTCAAAAACAAAAAATTTGATTGCAGGTATTTTTTGTAAGGAACTTAAAACTTGAGCAAGTACTGAAAGCTCAGGAGTTTTTACAATCTAGTTTCTTACGACTTCCATGACAATGTCTACTTCCTGTGCCTTTGTTAGTACTTCGAAACAAACTTTTTGAAGTCTTTCTAATGTTAAGACTCTACCGAAGTACAGGTCTTTTTCATAAGAAACTGGCCATAGGAAGCTCAACTCTCAGATCGCCAAAGAATTAAGAAACTCCAGTACTGGGAATATTTATCTATATCTATTTTGATAAAGGAAATCCTTGACCATATCTTTACTTTACTTTCATTTGTTCGAGTATCATATTACTTGTAAAGGACTTGAGTAATGGCTAAACATTGGAAAAGCTCAAAAAAACCTTGTTTTGAAATGTTCACGAGGGCACAGGTAGTGAACATGCAGATTGTTATCAAACCTCTAAGAAATTCGTAAGAAACTCTGAGTACACTCATTTTTTATAAGAAACTAAGGTTCGGTGATGGTAGGCAGTTTCTTAAGTTTGGGCCATTTTGCTAGCAAAAGTTTCTTATGTGTTTCTTATACTTTTAATGCCGAAAGTGTAGAGTTCATTTTGCTTTGTCTAAAGGGCTCCCAAATTACTAAGTAAGATCTCAAAACAAGTAAATAACATAATTCGCACTCAAAATAATGTCCAAACAGTTGCTATAACTGTACACTGTCGAAACATTTTTGAGTGCGATAGGAAAATTGAAATTGTAAATTACAAAAGCTTTTTAGCTTTTGCAATTCAGGCAGGGTTGTTTCTTAATTTTCGAAAAATTGAGCCTACCGTTTCTTATAAGCAGTTTCTCATAAAAAAATGAGTGTACTCAATATCTGATAATTTTAAGAAATTTTCATTACTGACCCAAATTCTTATAAGTTTCTTATGAAAAAAATACGTGTACCTTCTGAGACCTGAGTAAAATGCATTCAACTCATCCTTAATATTATTGTACTTTTACCCCTTTTGACTCAATGATGCTAAGAATCAAGTAGATTTCAGAAATAACAATGACCTTATTTATCGAAGACATGTAAAGAAGATGTGAGCTATAGTTGTTGAAAAAAGTTATAATGGAATTTGAGATCTTTACATTCGATTTGCAAATGGCTAATTTGCTTCCAAAATGAGATACACCCTTGTTCATGTTAATTACACCCCTAAGTAAGACCCGGCTGAAGCATTGCCCCGCCAAGGTAGAAGGATGACCCGCCAAGAAAATTTGTTTCCCCGCTAAGTTTGAGCTTAAACACTTTCCCCGCCGTGTTTCTGTTGTTTCCCCGTTGAAACTTTTGTTTCCCGTCAAAAATTATACAAGTTTCATCACAGATAGTAGCCGAACATTTCCTTTTCCCGCCATGATATTTCTAATCTCCGTTGAAATGTTTAATTTCATAATTTCACCGCTGTTTCTTAAGGTCCGGTGGGGTCGTTACTGGGGTGGGGTGTATAACTGAATCACTGGTAATCGGTTAACGTTTTTTGGCATGACAATGCTACGTGCAACCGTGCTATTTATTTTCTCATTTCTAGTTCCTATACATCAATTTTTCATGCAGATTCAAAATTTTGATGTAATTTTTTCGAAATTCTGCGTCATGCATTGTGTTGTGACGTCGAACTGAAATGTTTAGGTTCAATTAAAACTCGAACAGCGTGCATTATGAATCCTCCCTTGAAAATTCGCTGTCTTGGTAGGTTCCAGCAGATTTTGGATATGTTGTAGATAAAGAAATTCAGCATCGATTGGTGTAAATGCAGCTTGTTTACCATGTTTTTCTGGGATGATTCACTTTTAGATGAGACTACAATCCTTCTCAAAGATTCTCGTTAATCTCAATTGTGACGTCACAGCACAATGAAGCAGGATTTCAAAAAATAACATTATAATTTGGAATTTTCATGAAAAATGACTGTAGAGTAACCACGAACGCCAAAATGTACAGATCAGTTGTTTTTAGTATTTTCATGTCAAAAAACGTTACCAGATTACCAACAACTTACTAAAGTTCTTCTTTGTCGTTTCCTAATCTCGTAAGCACTGTCTGAATCGCATTTCCAAGCCAACACAATCAGCATCACAGCTCGAGAGTCCTTTCTAACCACCATTTTGCATCAACGGTTTCTGAATGAAACTTCCCTCCTCCGCAAGCAACCTTTCAAAACACTTGCCAGTAAAGAAAGAGAACGTTTCCTTCTCCACTAGCGCGTTTTTGTCAGATTGCTTGTGAAGGAGCGAAAATTCATTCAAGATGGCTGTCAGTTGTATAGGCTTGCAAAATAAATTCAGAATTGCAACATTAGAAAACGACAAAATAGAACGCTAGTAAGTTCCCATTATATATTAATTGCAAATTCAAATCATTGTGTCCTATTGCTCATGCTAATACGAACAAGGGAGTATGTAGCCACGTAAAAAAGCTACCTCTCAGGTATGAGGTTTTCATATGGCATTTCCGGTATCTGCCCTGCCTGGACCTACCAGGTGGGTCAATGGACCCCACGATCGATAAGCCACTGCTCCGGGTATCAAAGCAATAATATGGGCTATTTTTACACAATCTGCCCTGGCTGGTAACCTAATTGAACAGGAACTAGATTGTTTCCATCTACGAACAGAAAATTTGGATGATTTTTGCAAAAGGGCAGCTTTAATTCCCTTGCAGATATGTTTAATCGATTATACATATCGGCTCAAGGGCTCAAAATGAACATGAAATGAACTGATAAGGTATTAGCAGTGAACTCACCGAAAACTTTGGCAATAGTTTGGTGCCATTGACATATCCCATCTTTACTGAATTCGATAATGATAAAATCCAATAAACGTACCTTGGTGCTTTCAGTGCCACGTTTTCCTTTTCGCAAAATAACTTCAATCGAAAACACTTTTCCTGCAGTTTGTCTTTCTAAATTGTCTTTGTTGACCGTCCTCAGCTCATGTTCTGATGCCCACGTGAGTAGCGGACAGGAAAGATGCGAATAAAATTGCAATTCAATGCAAACAACTAAACTCAGAATGGTTCTTGAAAGAGAAAACTTCTTGTCATTTGGGATTACTTTGACTTCTGAGTTTTTGCAAGAAGAATAAACGATAAATTGGTTGCTGCAAGTAGAGTTGTATCATGGGATTCACTATGGATCCCTCGCTCTTTAAGTGATGAAGCCGAACATTTGCACCGCTGGCCAAAGAGTGAACAATAATGTTTGCCAAGCAACTGTTGCGTTGTAGGGTTGGCCACGTCGCAAAACATTGCTTGGGAAACATATTTGCTTGTGAGAAAGAAGCACAGGAAGCATTTTAATCCAGAAGGGGCAAAACACTTAGCCTGTTAACGGGCCTTCTTTTTTCAAAAAAAAATTGCTTTTTGCCTGATTGCCTGATCTCAGGCTACAGAACACTTCAAGGACAGCTTTTTTATAAGAAAGACACTTCAATATGATATGCGTCAGGTTGTAAATGGTAAGAGTGTGATTCAAAAACAGAGAATAGGGTAAATCCTGATAGATGTCCGAAGTTTTTTCACAACAATAGAAAGCGAAGAGTACAAACATAACTAAATCACGAAATAAAAGAATGATAGCAAAACTAAACTACATCCTGTCGGCAAAATTCTTGAAAAGGAGCACCTTAAACAAAAGGGTACTTTTTGGTTCGTTGCAAAATCTTGTGCCCCCCAGTGCCCCGGTTCCCGTCTCTGGTCAAGCAGAGGATGTTTCAGAACAAAGAAATTGTGACATGCACAAATCAGCAACATTGCTTGAAAAGCAAATCGCAAATGCGTGGCAAATTACGTTGGCTCGTTTGGCCAGGGCTTCAGAATTAGGCCTGTCCATCGACCATCGATTAATCGACGAGTTCCGAATAATCGATAACCATTTGGCCTGACCGATTAATCGATTAGCGCCGAATAATGAAGCAATCAACAAGAGGCAATAACCGACTTTGCTGAAATAATCGATCACCGAGTCAGTGATCGATTTTCATTCATGATCGATTATGAGAAAATAGTCGATTTTCACAAACAGACCATCAAGAAATCGGAATGCCATTGAAGGCAATATTTGACTGTTCGATTATTCTGTCCATAATGAACCTTTCTTACGATCGATTCTATTGCTACCATTGTTAGTTCCTTCCTATGGCATGATTTGTAATTAGACCTTTTACATTAAAACCGAAAACTTTCGGACGGAAAAGTTTCGGAAAAACAACTTCGGACAAAAAACTTTCGGACGCTTTTTCGAGAATTTCGGACAAAAAAACTTTCGGACTAACAATTTTTGCATAAAGCCAACCCAAGGAAGCCAACCTACATGTCAAAACAAGCTGTAATTTGTATGTTATTTAATCATGTGCAAGTTAAACAAACTACATAGATACATATAGATGCATCAGGAGCATTCGAAAAGCAGTTTTCAAGATTGCAGACGAAAACGAGAGACCTTCATCGACTCAAGAACATTGCTATTGACAACTGCAATGTGGAAATTCACATTTGAAGCAGGATCACTGATGATACTTTATCATCTGTTAATAGTTGCATGGGCAAAATGCATGTTTTTTATATTTATCAAAGAATTTAAAACTTTCGGACAATTAAACTTTCGGACAAAAAATTGTCCGAAAGTTTGATCGTCCGAAAGTTTTCGATATTAATGTAGCTATTCTACAAGAGGGCCTGGATCGAGAGTTATTTTCATACATTTTTATACGCGTTGTTCGATCGAGTGGCGTTAGAGTTTCTATCGCCATTGTCCACATTCGAAACTTCTTCAAAATGTAGCAATACATTGTTTGATTGTGATTCTTTTCAGAATAGCTAAAAGGTCTATTGTTACGTTCGATTAATCAACTTATCGCTCGATCGGCGATTTTGCATACTATTAATCAAATAGTAAAATCATAGTCAATGGACAGGCCATTTCAGAATGGATGATTCTTGGCTAGTCCTGACATGCCAGCGATAGTTCACAAATGACTGTTCAAAACAAAAACTCAAGAGGAGACATACAGTTAAGCCCGAAATTATTCATACCTATGCCAAATTCTGAGTATTTTGCATCGTTCTATTTGAGGACCAATTTTACTGTGGCTGAAGTTTCGTAAGAATGTGATGCAAGGCTGAAACAAGTGCTACAAGAGACATTTCAAGGAATGTAATATCTTGTGAATTGGTTAGCAAATATAACGATTGAAAATACTCCAAATTTGGCATAGGTATGAATAATTTCGGGCTTAACTGTATACAAATTAAAACGACAGCATGTTCGATCACACGTTGAAGCACTCTTAAACAAACATTGTTCACCACATTGGAGAATGAATATCTGTCAATAGCTTAACCCTGCCGTCGTTTTCTTCTTTGGTGCAGCAGAGGTTCCTGAAAGAAAGAACGTTAGACAGAACAAAGTTGGATTGAAATTAGGCCTGTCCATCGACCGTGACTTTACTATTCACTTCAAAAATTGCCGAGTGATCGATCAATCGAAGGCCTGAATGTAGTAATTACGTCATAGGTAGGCAGGCAGGAACAAACAACTCTCTTTAACTTCCACCATGATAGACAGAACATGGGCGATTCTGACACGCGAAGAATGTCTTTAAAATAATAAGAGCGCTTACCTTTAGGATTCATTCCTGTGTGCTTTGAATGTCCTCGCAGCTTTCGATTTAGTTAGGCCCGATAGCAGATCCTCACATGGTCAAAATGGCAAGTTGTTGTGGTTGTTCTCGTCATAAAGTCATAAAGTCATGGTTCTCAAGTAGGTTTCCTTATTAGCAACCCCTGGACCCTTTAACTGGTCCAGTCGTTTCTTATACCTGCTTGAGAACCATGACTTTATGACTTTATGACGAGAACAACCACAACAACTTGCCATTTTGACCATGTGAGGATCTGCTATCGGGCCTAACTAAACCGAAAGCTGCGAGGACATTCAAAGCACACAGGAATAAATCCTAAAGGTAAGCGCTCTTATTGATTTAAAAACATTCTTCACGTATCAGAATCACCCATGGAAAGAATAATCGAATAGTCGGTCACTATCCTCAATGGCATTCCAGTTTCTTAAATCGAAAAGTTTTTTCATCAAATTATATTCGGCACTAATCGATTAATTGGCTAGGCTTAATTGGTAATCGATTGTTTGGAAGTCATCGACCAATCGATTAATCGATGGTCGATGGGCAGCCTTATCAAAATCTTACAGCTCATGCGAGGTCATTCAGGTCATTAAATCAAAGTAAGTATCCAAGGCTTTTGGGATTGTACCGTTTTCAGAGTGTCCCAAAAGAAGATGATAAAATGTCTCGAAATCCTACCGAAAATGGAATGACCAACAAAATGACATTTGTAGACAATTTGCTCCGAGTCTGCTGAATTTACTATTTTCGGGAGAGATCCACATACAGGGTGTCCCAAATAAATTGTGCCCCGTTTGTCTGAAGATTGCGCCAAAACAGCAAAAGACTTTCGCTAAACTTTTGCATGATAGTGCTCTTCAGATGTTCAATTAAAGTTTGCCACCATCCCCAGGAAAATCCGTAGAAAAATGATGGAGCTATGACCTTGAGGAGACCAAATTTGCCCGATCACTGAAACCAGCAGTCGGCCATTTTGTCTTACTGTTTTGAAACGATAAATAGCTTCATGGATTGAAAATGAAACAGCAGCCTCCAATTTCATAGCTTTCGTGAAAATTCCGATAATCCTCGGAGAGTTCCAAAATTTCTAACCTCACAGAAATTATTTCTTACTTCACGTGAAGATACGTATCACTGCAAAATAGTAAGACAAAATGGCCGACCGCTGGTCTCAGTCATCAGGC
>REGL01000403.1:220478-234440 GCA_004194395.1 Aurelia aurita complex sp. Pacific | reverse complement strand
AATAGTAAGACAAAATGGCCGACCGCTGGTTTCAGTGATCGGGCAAATTTGGTCTCCTGAAGGTCATAGCTCCATCATTTTTGAACGGATTTTCATGGGGATGGTGGCAAACTTTAATTAAACATCTGAAGAGCACCACCATGCAAAAGTTTGGCGAGAATCATTTGCCGTTTTGTCACAATCTTCAGACAAACAGGGCACAATTTTTTTGGGACACCCTGTATTCTATGACGGCCATATGAAAACACAATACTACTGAGAAAACGTACAAAGGGATACACGAGAAGAAATATTTGTGAATTAATCGCTATTATACAACATAAGATAAATGCGATAGACTTTTGCATTAATGACTTTGGGAAGCTTCTAAAACGATTCCGTACCCCCCATCGAATTATAATAAATCATGATCAGTGAATCATGCACAAAATGCAACGAATCGTCGTATTTCTGCTAGTATTTCCAATTTCTTGCAAATATTTGCCAAGTATCTGAAAGCTATTGCCCCATTTCTCTTCTTGCCACATATCTCTTCTCGGAAATTACATGCCGACTGGTTTACAATGCCCAGGATATTCAGGTATACAGCAAGTATCGAACATTTTCCAAAACCTAAACAATCAATATACCTTTTCGGAATTCTAAAAAAAATGCCTGGATCGAGCGATATTTTCATATAGACTTCATTTTCGCTCATTGAATCGAATTGAATTGAATTGAACGCATGTTGTTGGGAAGCAAAACTAGTCGAAAATCATGAGTCTAATTTCTAGACACGTTTGTACGAGAGGTTTGAACGAGTGGTGCTAGATCTTCTATCAGTCTTGTGCATATTCGAAAATTCTTTTAAATGTTTAAAAATGTAGCTCGATTGATTTTTTTTTCAGAATAGCCATGAGCGATAGGACACCAATTGTGTATCAGTGTGAAATTTCTACCAGTAGCGAGCCACCTTAACCAATTGTTTTCTGTGTGTTTTGAATTCATTTTTACCTGGTAGCGAGCCACCTTATCGTTATTTCATGATTTTCAAATTTTCAGAAATGGGCGACCACAAGCGCAGACAGAAAATTTCAAAATCATGAAACAGCGATAAGATGGCTCACTACTAATCAAAAATCAGTTCAAAACACTCACAAAACAGTTGGTTAAGGTGGCTAGCTACTGATAAAGAATTCATACTGATACAGACTTGGTAGCTTATGGAATAGCTAAAAGATCTGTTCAATGTTCAAGCTTCTGGAATATAAGACATTATTCACCTCCTGTTCTGTAAGTCTAACTTCATGTCGCCTCAGTGCAGCTTGTTTCTCTTGTTCTTTGATAACTGTATTCAATTCTCTTATCTTTGTTTCTAACGCTGTAGAAAAGACAATGCATTAGATACCGGGTGTCCCAAAAAAATTAATCCTGTTTTAAAGTCATCAAAATTCGATTATGGGACCTATCATAAACTTTTCATTTGTATCTCTTTTTTCAACGAGCCAAATATGTTTAAATATGATGAAATAAGCATAGGTTCCAAATCTTTAAAAAGGCTGGTGTAAAATTGAGTGACCTATTTCTTTGAACTGAATGACTTCAAGGAAACTTTAGCTTATTCTTTATAATTCTACCGTTGGAATTTTCTGAAATCTTCAATATTTTCAGAATTAGAGTGCTTTTCTTCTTTTTAAAGAATTCAAGAAAAATTCTCAAAAAACTTAAAGCCATCGTAATTTCTAAACCGTTTGACGTAACATGAAATAATTTCGAAGAAAACCATAGTTTATGAATGCCTACAATATGGTATCAAGCAAAAGTCTGTCACTCATCTGGTTTATAATTTAGAAAATTGATGACGTCACATCCTCAAATGAGTTGAAATGAAAGATACGCTGTAATTTCCAAAAATATTCCAAAAAATTTCTGAAAAGTCCAACGGTAGAATTATAAATAAGTATCTAAAGTCTCTTTCAAGCCATTCAACCATAAGAAATAGGTCATTAAATTTTACACCCACCTTTTTAGGCCGAGATAAAGATTTTGAACCTATGCTGATAAAATGTTATCAAATGTTGGGGATTTTTCAAGCAGCAGTATTTCTTTGGGCCATCATCCGGTAGTTATCTTTGGAAGATGTATTTCACAAAAATTGAAAAATATAGATTCGGATGCGAGAAACTAGAAGATTTAGCACACAGAGGCCTTTTTGACTTATGTCATTATCAGAATGTGAGTTAAAAAAAAATTAGAACAGTTCTGTCTCAAGTCACACGATAATGAGGACATAAGTTGGCGATGCCTCGGTGTGCTAAATCTCATTTTCTCACATGCGAATCTCTTTAAAATGTTTAGAAATCTAAATGTGTAATACAATAGACGATTACGCTAAAGATAGCCGCGAGGAACTTTGTACCAAGATACATTGCGTTCGAATTACGAATCTTTAACAATTCTATAGGAATTCGATAAAAGAACGCAGTGCATCTTGGTAAAAAGTTCCTTGTCGCCATCTTTAGCGTAATCGTCTACTCTACTTCGATCAGTCGAAAATTAATGTCATTGAATAAAATTTCAAGTGCTCAAGAGAGAGAATAAACGCTGTCTGCCAGCATAAGTTCCAAATCTTTTTCTTAATGTAAAAAGGTGAGTGTAAAATTATATGATCTATTTCTTTGAATTGAATGGCGTGCAAGAAACTTAAGCCACTTTGCTATAATTCTACCGTTTGATTTTTAAGAAATCTTGAATGTTTTTCCCAAATACAGCGTATTCTACATTTCAGCTCATGTAAGGATGTAGCGTCGTCAAATTTTTAAATCGTAGACCAGAAGAGTGAAAGACTTTTACTTGACACCATACAGCAAACATTCATAATCTATGGTTTTCTTGAAACTCATTTCATGATTCGTCAAAACGGTTACAAATTACGAAGGTTTTAAGTATTTTGAAGATTTCTTTCTTGAATTCTTGAAAAAGAAGACAAACACTCTAATTCTGAAAATATTGAAGATTTCAGGAAAATCCAACGGTAGAGCAAAATAGCTGAAGTTTCGTTGAAGCCATTTGGTTCAAAGAAATAGGTGATAGAATTTTACACCGGCCTTTTTAAAGATTTGGAAACTGCGGTCTTAAGTAATTCTTATGTTTAAAGTTTCATAATGGTATAAAGAGTATTACCATGTATTTTTGATTCAGCTAAGTTGAACTTCCCTTTGAACTCATTTCGTTCGTTCTAGAAAAAAGATAACAAATATTGTGAGATAATCCACAGTGGTCGAGGGGAGGGGAGAAACGCACAAAAATAACAGCTCTGCATTAACATCTTGAAAGACATTTAAATTGCATGCTTAAAGTCTCTAGTATTCTGGGAAAGTAGTAGACATTTTTTTTATGCTCGGAATCACAGAAATTTTCGAAGAGAATTTTTAGGCTGCAAGATTGGAACATCTGTAGCAGCCTTTTGTGTTTCATACAAGCAGGGGTGTTTCATGTAGGCAGGGGAGCTTGATAGAGAGGGGAGCACAATACAATTCCGGCAGTACTTTGATGCAAAAATTTAGTTGTTGGATTTTGAAGTACAAAAAATTAAACCATGATACCTCCATTAAAACTGCTTTCTCTTGCAGCTCTGTAATCTGCTCTCTGTTCTTTTCACTTGCCTCCGCCAATTTTACCCTTTCATTCTGCAGAAAAAGACCATACAGAATTGGTTAAACAGCTTTATACCGTAATAGGCAAATCGCTTACAAGAAAAAAGTATGACAATGACAAAAAGTTTAAGGATTTCAGAAGCATCTGCGGCGACAATGTATCAAACAGCTCCGCAAGCTTCGAATATTGCCAATTGCTTGCAATGTCTTTAAAGTCAATGATGTCCCTTTTCTACGTATGGCTTTCGGCTGGCTATCCTCGAAGGCAACTTAAAGAACAAGGGCAGATTTTGTAATACAATAGCATGAGTTGCTTTTGTTGACACCTCAATTCAAAGCGATTAGCGATTGAAGACAAAGGAAATTCTCTCAACCAGCAATTCAAAACAAACAAAGCCGCAAAAGTTTCTTTGAAACCCAGGTAGCTAGCTCGCTCGTTGTGCATTCCAGAAACTGTTTTTAAGGGCAAACATGAGCATAGATCGAAAGAAGAAGGATGCATCTGCACATCTGCCGCGGGCATTTTATTTGTTTGGTTCAAAAGCCGTCTAGGAGGCGATTCAATTCTCTTATTTTTTAGGGTGTTATCAAAACATTTACTGCTCAGCTTCTGAAGCAAAGAAATAAAATGCCCGCGGCAGATGTGTAGATATATCCTTCTTCTTTCGATCTATGCTCATGCTTGCCCTTAAAAATAATTTCTGGAATGCACAGCGAGCCGAGCGAGCGAGCTAGCTACCTGGGTTTCAGAGAAACTTTTGCGGCTTTGTTTGTTTCGAATTACTGGTTGAGAGAATTTCCTTTGTCTGTGATTGCTAATCGCTTTGAATTGAGGTGTCAACAACAGCAACTCGTGTAATTGTATTACAAAATCTGCCCTTGTTAGCTTAAAGAGCATATGTCATGAAGCTGATTGGTTAATGCAATAAAATTCCCTCTATTGTTTATTACAAAGCACAGGATCGAGGCTGAATTTCATTGCAATAAAAATTCATGAAACAGAAATAAAAAGTCTCGAAACAATGGAATTCCACTCCAAACTTGTTTGTTGTATTAACCAATTGCTAATGTGACATATGTGCTTTAAACGCAGGCCCGTAGGAAGCGGGGGGGGGGGGGTAGGGGGGGCTCAAGCCCCCCAATAATTTTTTAACACAATGGTGCTGCGTCACATGACTTAATTAGATGTATTGTTCTCTATTGTTTTAAGAACAATTGCCCCACCCAATCCGAAGCTTCTTCCTACGGCCCTGTTAAACGATTTGATCAGCTTCCCAGCACAGCTTTGACTTAACTGATTAACAAACGGACCAGTATCAAATCACATCAAGACATAATGTTTCGTGATAGCTTCATTTGCACAAATGGCCATTTCAAATGCAAATTAGCTAAAGTGCAGCTTAGCATGCGGCTTTTGAATGTTGTGTTGTTGTATGTGATATGACAAGGGTTAGGGTTGGTTTCAGAAAAGGTCTTGCAGGGTATGCTCGGATAAGTTAGAGCTACAATCCTCGTCAAAACCCTCGTTACAAAAACGGGAAAAAGTAGATCTGTCGACTAAATTTACCCCCACGTTAATGCTGCTGACTTCTCTAACTTGGAAAATATCATGTAGCAAGTGTCATGAGTGACGACGAACAACATTGACTTGGGGGGAGGGGGTTTACAAAATATGTCAGCTGAAGTTGTAAGCACTGTGATTTTAGTCGAAAAATGCTGAACAACTTAGTTTGGGACAAGAAGTTAGAAACAATGTGACAATTTAAGGTACCCCCTCCCCCTGCTAAACTATACTTGTCCACGCGAATTGATAAAGTCATGCGACATGTTATTTGAATTGTCTTTTTCAAAAGCAACGATAACTCACCCTCTCAGATTGATAATACCCAAGGTACTTGCTCACTTGTGACTTCTGTTCCTCTTTTTCAGTATACAGTGTTTCTACGCGTTCTGAAATGAAAATTCTGTTTAAAGGGGCTCCGTCGTCAAAATAAAAAAATCCGTTTTTTGAAAGGTGATATCACACAGGATTTTCGTATTTTTTTCAAAATGAAAGTTGCTGTTTGGGCATTAATCCTTGTACTTCACTTAAGGAACAAACCAAACATTCATATCTTCTACGATTGCTCGGATATAAGTGGATTTTTAACGGTCACTTTTTTGTGGCTTGGGTGAAGCCACCAAACAAACTGCAGAGAACAATGGATGAACAATGGATAGTCCCCGACACGTGCGAGTTTACGGATTTGTTTACTGTTTGACGACTGAGCCCCTTTAAGCATTGGAAAATTTTGCAGCTAAAATGACCTTGAATTTAAGAAATTACCTACCAGCCACGGACCTTAGTTTCTTATAAAAAATGAGTGTACTTTGTAACTGCAATGAGAACGGGGTTTGTGTAATTAGAGCCCAATCTGTAAGCATATTTTTAAAAGAAACCGCTCATAAGAAATTCAACTCTCCGATTGCCAGAAAATTAAGAAACTGTGGTACTGGGACATAAACTTTAAGGGACTCAACATGGTTAAATTGGTCATGTTCCAAATCTATTTTTATCGGTCCAATGAGATGGCATTTTGAAAGCAAGGTCCAATCAGATGTCATATCATCTCTTTTATTTTTAACTCGCATTTTCTATCAGAATCAATTTCTGTCGGGAAACTATATTTTCAATAAAGCAAAGCCTCTTAGCACAATTTTACACTATTTTTACTTGTTTCCTGGATCACATTACTCTGTAGGTACTTGCTAATGTCTGAACATCGGAAAAGTTAAAAAAAACTTCGTCTTGAAATGTTCACGAGGGCACATGAAGTCCGTCACGTAACTCTCAGCAATCTTCTATTCCCTTAGCTCTGTTTTAGGTATTGTCCTCCGGGCTTACCTCATTATTTATTTTTCACGTAGGATTTGTAAACAACGCATTTTTGGTAGTTTATTGTCTTTATGGATATAAATTTTGCCTCGTGCTTTAGGAAACTTGGTATTCTGATGATGAAGTACAGCTTTGCTTCGAAACATCAATTAGAATTCAACATGGCCTAGTCTTTTAATTAATAATAACTTCTCGGATTTGTCACATGGATTTGTCATAACTATTTACTTGGATTTGTCTTGGAATGAAATAATAACACAATGAAAATGATTATCGTCGCATTTCTTGCTCTTCGCTTCCTCATTAAACTCCGTTATCCTGCCAATACACCGATTTTGGCACATGAAGTAAACACGAAGATTGTTGAAAACTCTGGAATCATGTACTTTTGAATCATGTGGTTGAGAAAGTCCTTCACAATTTGATAATGTGGGTTACGTCCTTTCCGGTTATTTTGCAAAGGATTTTCCTAAATTAAAGGGGTTGGGTCACGTAACCGTAAACAAACCTGCTACCTCTATAATCTATATTGTTGCCCACACGTGACAGTTGTGTTCTGCACAGATATTTGTGGATGGGGTGAATCCACAATAACGTTACTACTAATAATCCACCAATATTTTTGCAATCGTACAACATATGGGTGTTTCGTCTGTTTCTCTCCGAAGTTCAAGAGTTCAGCTTCAAAATAGCACTTTCATTTTGAGAAAAATAGTGGAAAATTTGTGTGATATGGCCTTTCAAAAAACTGCACAATCGTCTTTTAGAAAGAATTTGTTTACTTAACGTGACCCAGCCCCTTTAAAGTTAATGACCTGAGCTTCATGGCGTCCATCTATAAATAGGACAAAGAGAACCGAAATAGATCTATAAATAGAACCTAAACACTTTCTTGTTTTCTTTTGCTTTACTTCCTTTCGCCACGCGTTGGAATATCAAATACGATAGGCTATTTGTAGACCTATGAGATCTCATCTTTCAAAGGCACACTGTCGTGGCGCTGATTGGATAAATAAGACAATACAAAAGAATAGAATTAGGCAGGCTTCAGTAATTTCGCTGTACACAGAAATTCGTGAAGGTGATAACGATCTGACTCCCTCTATTCTCCAAATAAAGTATAATCCAACAGCATAAAGGCTTGGTTATTATCAAAAGGGCAAGTCTTTCGTTAGTGATTTCATCAATTCAATTTGATTCAACTTTCAATTCAATTCAACATCACAACCAAAAAATTACAACCACGACAGTGTGCTTTCAATTCAGGTTATTCCCTTTAGCGTGTAGTTTCAGTACTCGTAAAGACACGATAACAATCATCAAAATACTTCAGTCAACCAAGAATAAGATAAGATATAATCAACNCGTGAAGGTGATAACGATCTGACTCCCTCTATTCTCCAAATAAAGTATAATCCAACAGCATAAAGGCTTGGTTATTATCAAAAGGGCAAGTCTTTCGTTAGTGATTTCATCAATTCAATTTGATTCAACTTTCAATTCAATTCAACATCACAACCAAAAAATTACAACCACGACAGTGTGCTTTCAATTCAGGTTATTCCCTTTAGCGTGTAGTTTCAGTACTCGTAAAGACACGATAACAATCATCAAAATACTTCAGTCAACCAAGAATAAGATAAGATATAATCAACCAAGATTCGCTTCATTCAAATTCACAAAATCGCTGTACAGTAGGTACCACGATTTTTCAACGTCTGAACTTAGTTTTGCGCACACAACAGGATACTATTATCAGTTAAAGTGGCTGGGTCACTTAAAGTAAACAAACTTCTTTCGAAACGACGATTTTGCAGTTTTTTTGTATAAGCCATATCACAGAAGTCTTCCAATATTTTCTCAAAATGAAAGTGTCATTTTGAAGATGGATTCTTGCATTTCGTAGAGAAACACAAGAAACACTCATATGTTGCACGATTGCAGAGATATTGGTGGATTTTTAGAGGTATCTTTATTGTGGATTCACCCCATCCACCAAATTTTGTGCAGAACACAATGGGGAAGTGTGGGCAACGAGATACCGGGTGTCCCAAAAGGTACTCCCCTTTGAAAACTAACCAAAATTTGATTACATGGCTGATCTTCAATGTTCTCTTTTGCCAAGTAGATCAAGGACCAAATCATTTTCCAAGACATAGCTGATCTTGTAATTGGTATAAGCTTAGCAAATTTAGCCATTTAGGGCTACCTGGTTTTGAATCATACTGCAAAAAAGCACTGATGATTGCCAGAATAATTTCTTTGTGCATGTAAAACTTCTAGTTTGGTCATAAATGACAAAAATAAATGTGCACTATCATTGGAGACTTTGATGATATAAATCTGAAAATTTTGGCTCTTAGGCAAGATTGAGTATTTTGTTTGAAAACTATAGCTCAAAATAAGATTTTCAATGTATACTTTTTCTACATTGCTGTATCAAAAGCAAACATTTTATCATCTATGAATATTTTTGGGTCTTTGACAAAACAACTCAAAAAGAAAATTTTATCAAAGGTTTGATAATAAATTTTTGGTGATTTTTCAAACAGGAGTACTTTTTTGGGACACCCCATAGATCACGGAGATAACAGGTTACGTGACCTAGCCCCTTTAAATATCACTGAAGATGTTACCTTGCAGGGATTTGGATTCCTTTTCTTTAGTCTCTTTCAGCCTCTCAAAATCCTCTTTTTGACCATTCACAATCTTCTGGTGATCTTCAGTCAGCCTTACATACTGCTGTTGCATATTTGCGTAGTCACTGGTTACTTCTTCATGCTTTGCCTATGAATAAAACAAATATTTTGTTCCTTTGCCCTCCATTTTAAATTTGTTGGAGTTTTGGTAGTATTACGACCATTTGTTGAAATCAACAGTCTTTCTAAATAAGATACTTGTAGAGTTGACCTGGATCAATTGTAACACTTTTCGTAAAAATCAGCGACATCGTCTAAGCAAGATGGTCTAAGCAAGATGGTCTAAGCAAGTTCTCTGATTTTATCTTGGTCTAAGTGATGGTTAGACTGCGTTCACACGGCACATTTTCAAAATGCTTATCTTTGTACTTTAAGCATACTGTATGAAAGTTAAACACAAAATAAAGTAGATATATACATACTGTACCTTTAGCATTTTGTGTTCTGTATCTAGTGCATGGAATCTAGTCATGCCTTCATGCTGAAAAAGAAATGGTAACGCAAATAAAAACATTTTTAAAAACAGTCCATAAGTGCTCATGATACAACTGATGTATACACCAAAAAAATTTAGCATCCAAGACAAGATAGGTACTGTACCAATGGTTGAGTAAAAACAAGTTAACAAGTTTTGCAGGCTGTGGAATAAATGCATGGGCAGCTATTAAAAAATGAACTGTTCATTTATCATGCAAGGGCTAACTTTGATGCGAAAATTTTGTATGGTAAAATCATTCAACATAGGGGAAATAGGAAACAGGGGAAATAATGGTAAGGGGCTTGAATGGGAATGCGAATTCCATGTTCGATTCTGGTCCATGATTTACTTGCCATTGAAATTCAATTAAATACAACTGTCAGTTTCAAAAATAGAATTAAAATTCCGATGGCAAATAAATCACTGACAAGTTAGCCATTGACGGATCAGTTTTGAATATCTGTCACATGCTTAAGATCTCATGGCCCACCATACGTGTCCACTCTTTTTACTCACTCAGTAGTTGTTTCATCATTGCATGACTTCTGGCACAATGACATTGGTTGATAATTTACAAGGATACAGTTTAGCAAACACAGATATTTGTTTACTGACATATTGTTCTCGATTGCAGATAACATGGAAAAGACTGTGTACTTACTTTTACTGTAGTCAAATTTGCTGAGCACTCTTTCATCTTATTTACAAAATCTGAGAAGAAGTTGTATGTAAGATAATAAAAAATTGATACAAGAAATGCAGACATATACTAAAGTAGATGAGGATTGTGTAACAGTAATGAGAATAACATAATGTTGAACTTAAATAAAAATATACTTGAACTGACTCTAAAGTTCATCCACAAGACAGGTCGGTTTGGATTATTTCAAACTTTCATTTTATGCCACACAGCCACTGCGTATTTTCCCCCTGTTAAGTTGCAAGTCTGTTTCTCATTTGATGTTAGGCACAGAAAATGTGAATGAAAGTTCATTCACACTAAGTCGAAAGCATNAATAGATTTTTAGATTGTGAAATAGGCTTAGATTTTTAGATTCTGAAGTTTTATATTAATCATTCTTGTAATTTAGTTTAGTTTTAATTTATAGGAGGGCCCCTTGAAAATCAGCACTTCTGCTGAAGGGCTACCCTCCCCGTTAGATAAATAAATCAAATCAAATCAAATCAAAAATCAACATGCTTAAGATCTCATGGCCCACAATACGTGTCCACTCTTTTTACTCACCCAGTAGTTGTTTCATCATTGCATGACTTCTGGCACAATGAAATTGGTTGATAATTTACGAGGATACAGTTTAGCAAACACAGATATTTGTTTACTGACATATTGTTCTCGATTGCAGATAACATGGAAAAGACTGTGTACTTACTTTTACTGTAGTCAAATTTGCTGAGCACTCTTTCATCTTATTTACAAAATCTGAGAAGAAGTTGTATGTAAGATAATAAAAAATTGATACAAGAAATGCAGACATATACTAAAGTAGATGAGGATTGTGTAACAGTAATGAGAATAACATAATGTTGAACTTAAATAAAAATATACTTGAACTGACTCTAAAGTTCATCCACAAGACAGGTCGGTTTGGATTATTTCAAACTTTCATTTTATGCCACACAGCCACTGCGTATTTTCCCCCTGTTAAGTTGCAAGTCTGTTTCTCATTTGATGTTAGGCACAGAAAATGTGAATGAAAGTTCATTCACACTAAGTCGAAAGCATGTCGTATCAACAACACTGGTAATCAGAATCACAAACCCTGACTTGACAGCATCTGCGTAGTGTATTGGGTGGTGGGGACTCTGGAGAGAAATCAGTGGTGGCAGCAACTGCTGTCTCTGTTGTTCTTTGTCCGTGGTTCATGTTGTTCGGCATCATGTGCCTATGCTGGCCTGACATCCAATGTGAAATTAAAATCCCAGCATTTATCAGTAATTAATCGTATTTGTAGCTTTTTGCAGAAGTTGTTAAATTAATTTTCATCTATTTGCATGTCTTTATGTTAATGGCCACAGGAATAGTCAAATTGTCTTTTGCTACCTGTTGTATCATCCCTGTAGTTTAGTAATTAAGAAGTATACTAGGATGTACAGTAGATGTAACATGTATTTTAGATGAATATAAAAACATGATGTTGAAGAAAATTGTCACATACCATGCTTAGTTTTTCTGTGATCTTTTCTCTCTTTGAGTAAAGCAGCTTCAAGCTTCGTCCTGTGCTCATATACAACTAAGAACAACAAGAAAATAAAAAGGCATCAATTAAGCACATAATATGTTCATGAGTATAGACAGACCTTGCTCATATTAACATGACAAGAATTCTTAAGGATGTTCAAGAACTCTACATATTATGATATGAATTCTTTAGCCATAAGAAAGACTGCAAATTGTTCAGACAAGCATTCTTAAGAGGAAAACAAGTGTTAAAGTGAATAGACATGGCAACTGTATATCGACAAGGTGCTATAAATAGGCTGAAGAAACGCCCACAAACCCATTGTTTCCTTCGCTACACAATGAAACGGCAGGCGCCAAAGTTGTTGAATACAATTCCAGATTATATTTTTAGCTGTGATAATGTTTATTTTTAGCTACATACCTTGCAATTGTGATTTCAATGAAGATTGTTTCTTCATGACAAAACTCAGCTTTCCTTCTGTATCTGTACATCTTGTAGTCAACTCATTGTATAAAAAGTAACCATAACCTCCAAGGATTATAACCAATATAAAAAATATGGTTGGTGCACATGACCTGCCACGACGTCCTCCTACCATGTTTGAAATGCTAGGAACAATTCCAGTCGTCGTTTTAGTAGGCCCGTTTACAAGATAAGTTCTCCCTCCTGTGTTGTTGTCTTCCTTCAACTTCATACAATACAATTTTATGACTCAAAAATGTGTAATCAGAATTCCACTAATGGTTCACCAAAGCATTGTGTATGATGCCATCCGATCTTCAATTGAAATGGTGCTCATTCTGTGACATTCCAATGCAATTCCATGGCCATCCATCCACATGCAAGCAAGAAGAAGCTGGCACAAAACAGGGCCTAATCTACAGTATTATAAGCTGGTAATTTGCGAACAGAATCTTCCAGTAATTTTTTCCACCAAGCAGAAAAGAACCACATAAAGCTAGTAATCTATTTCATAAATGCAATCCACGTATATTACAAATTATTCTATCACAATATTTGTCGTGTTACATATCAATTCATATGATATTGCGGTGCAGGTATTTCAATAAAGTCTTCTGCTGAAATGATTTTTATTAGGCCCATCTTTTATTTTTGATACTAGTACCAGTCCCCTTGTTTGTGCTACGTGTATGTCTCGTTCAATCATGAAATTTTTTTTATATCCTACACTCTTCTTTTTATAAGAATAATGTTTATAAGAATATTCAGGCTCAGAATCATCCAATTTTTAAGAATATTTATTCTGAGAATATTGCTCATCCTCAGTTCGCATATTTGTCTCTCGTTTTTTACCCTGGGTACCAGCCTCTCTAATGTTAAAAACGTTAGAGAGGCTGGTACCCAGGGTACTCGTTTTTCAGCAGTTGCCTGTTTTGCGATGTTCATGACAGAGAATTGCATGACTGACACATCTCGTTTTTTTCAAAAGCTTGGTTTCTATTCGAGGGCAGCTATTTCCTTTGGAAGCATTGAAAAAATAAGAACAAATTTCTTAAGAATATCGAGGCTGGCCAAAATTTATTAGCCTGTGTTTCAGACCACTTGGAAAGGAAAGTGGTCTGTGTAACCAAGCACTAATCCGTGTTCAGACGATGAATTGAATTGCGAAATAATTAAGGGCATTCTTTCACGGATCTGATTAGCTGCAATGAAGTCAGTGATCAACACAACGGATGTCTTTGTGAACATGTGTGTTTGAAACAAACCAGGGCTGATCGTTATCGCTTTGCACGGGCGTAAAAACTCAGTAGGATTAGCAGGCATTCAAATCTCCTATTCTTTCATCGTAAAAAGTCAATAGGACTAGCAGACATTGAAATTTTCTATTCTTTGTATTGTAATGTGAGTTCTTCACATGAGACAGGCTTTTCCTTTTAATAACAAAACAAACAGTGATTATGCGAATTATTAGTTGCATATATTAATTTTTCTTCAGATTCCGAAGAAAATTTGTGAACACGGATTAGTGCTTGGTTACACAGACCACTTTCCTTCTCAAGTGGTCTGGAACACAGGCTAAAAACTATAGGCTTTGGTTTTTTGGCAAAAT
>REGL01000403.1:165175-194824 GCA_004194395.1 Aurelia aurita complex sp. Pacific | reverse complement strand
GATGTATTATTTTTACGTAACAGTGATACATTAACTTTAGGATTGTGGATTGATGGAAATTGCAGATGAAGGCTGATTAGAAAGGGATTTCTTCACAGTTTCTGGAAGAGAAGTTGCAGAAAGGATGGAATTACAACGCTTGTTACATGGAATGTGGGATGGAGTTGATTCATGGTAGATGGCTGTGGTATTTTACTACACAATTTGTAGTTGGTGGATTTTACACTGTTACAAACATGCAGAAGGAGAAGCATGATTATTCAGTGGAAATAGAGCATGTTCATTCCATAATTTGAGTGAAAAGAGCCATTGCTTGGAATATTGTTTCAAGTTGTATTTTCAAGCCAGAGTATGGCAAACCGGAAATATTCAATCATTGCAGTTTATTATTTGCAAAGGGAAGCAAATCTACTGGAATTTATGACATTATGCGGAAAGGCACACTTAATTATCTGTGCCTTCAAGCTCAAATTTTTCATTGCTACTGGTTGTTGAGATGATATGTATTGCTCAGTTGTAGCAGTACCCGCATGAAGCTTTGAGGAAGAAAATTTGATAAACGGAAAGATAGAAAGTGGTATTGATTCTTTCTTTTAAATCAGGATCACTTTGAAAGCATATTTGGATTATTCATGGAGCAAGCTAAGCTTTTAAATCATCCAGTTTTCTCAGGATCTTACAGAAGTACTGTAATTATCCATATGTAGTTAGTTTTAAGTGATATGTTACATGAATCATTATCATCATCCGTTTTGTCAAAGCAAGCAAGTTTTGCTTTTCAAAGAGAATTGTTCACCTTCAACATGAAAGGTTAATTTTCAAGGCCAGAACTCATTACTGGGAGCTCAAGAGTTGAACGCAAAGATTTGGAGCTGGTTTTTTTATCATTGTATATATGTCATTGGAAGCATTCAGTTATATATCTCAATACAGAATTGCAAAATGTAGAATTGGACTGCTGTTGGAGAGCATCAGATCATGCTGCATTATTTGATAAATTTCCCCACATATCCTAGCAGAGTTTATTTTGCCATGATAAATTCTGTCTATTTTTTGTTCTGTGTCAAAGTTGTTTGAAGATCCTGTTGCATATTTTTCTACAACTGTGCATATATTGGAGACTGTTGCAGTGGTTTTAGTAAGTTTGATAATTGGTTTCTTCCTTCCAAGAATTTTACAGCAGATTGCAAATTATTCTGTCAAAAATTGCTGAAAGTTTTGATGAAGAACCTCAAGGATGAAAGTTCAGAATTTTGGAGAGTCCTTTACTAATCGTAGAATGATGTTTTTAATAATCCCATTTCCACAAAGATGAACAGGGTCTCTTTGTATCCAGAAGGTAGTTGTTTCGGTCAGTATTGTTTATTGTGTGGAATGGTTTTGTCATTGTGGTCAAAAGTTTATACTCTTACATTACCTATAACTTCTGCTGCAGTTTCAGAAATTTTGTATTAATCATTAAAATTATTTATAATTTAGTTACTGTATATACCTTTTAACAGAGCCATACACTGTACTTTTTTATTGTTTGGTGTGAGGCATTTGCCAACAAACGATTCTCGTGAAGTCAAATTAACCAATATATACCTATATTTTCATTACTTATAAAAACGCAAAGAAAGATTACAATAAAACACTTCAGCCTTTTTGTTTGCCATCAACCAAAATTTGAGTGATTGATTGATTGATTGATTTGATTTGATTGATTGATTGATTGATTGAGATCCATTCAGTACTCTACAGTAGGTACTGTGAATTTTCAAAAACATTAACTTTTTTGGCACACCCAGCATACTGTAATTACCAACAAGAGCTGAATTTTACAGAATACCCTTTCTTGTGCAAGGAATTCACACAAGAATCAAAATTTTGAAAATATCAGAGCTAGTTTAGAAGAAATACAATCAGTTGAACTACAGTTCACAGTTATGTGCCAACAACTACTGTATCAAAGGCTGAACATAAATACTGTGGTTGCCATGCCATTTTCAAAATGTAATCAAATCCTTTTTATTGCAAAGATTAAGTTTACAGGAATTACTTGAGCAGAAATTGAAGTAGTATTGATATTGTACTGTAGGTGTTTCAAAGCTGTTTTAGATTATTAGAATCCATGTTGCCAATTTGAGTATTTCAACTTCTTTTCAGGCATGGAAGCTATCACAGGAGAGAAAGAATAGGACCTTCATTTAATGATGAGGAGGTACCACGTAGAGGAGGACGATATCCATACAATGACCAAAGGCCTGGCTATCCAGTCAAGAGGCCAAGACCAAGGCGAGATAGTGCAGGTGAAAACTTGTATGCTGAAATTAATGCCACCTATCTTGGGTGCATTATTTTAGGTGTCAGGAAGCAAGGACAGAGTTTATTACACAATAGTCTCAGCTGCTTTTGATTGACTCTGCAGTTCAAACCAATTAGCAACTGCAGACAAAAGAAATTTTCTCAACCAGTTTTCAAAACAACTAAAGCCACATAATTCAGGTTGAAGTTCAAGTTCATCATGTTCTAAATTCCACTACTACATACATTCCACAAATACAATATGAAAAACAACTAATTGAAATAGCAAACAATTTTGCAAGTAAATAGGAAAATACTTAAATAATGTGAGCAAAACATATCAATGGGATACAATTGCCCTGAAACCACCAGAAAGCAAACTGTTGCCTTGTGTATGTGAAAGGTGGCTTATAAGAGAACTTATCAGTTTTGGTGGATTTTGAAATTGAAATAGCAAACAATTTTGCAAGTAAATAGGAAAAATACTTAAATAATGTGAGCAAAACATATCAATGGGATACAACTGCCCTGAAACCACCAGAAAGCAAAATGTTGCCTTGTGTATGTGAAAGGTGGCTTATAAGAGAACTTGTCAGTTTTGGTGGATTTTGAATTGCAGTGTGAATTTGAAGCAAAGCAACTGATGCTATTGTGCTATAATACCCGTCGTTGTTGTGCTAGGAGTCTATGAAATCCTCTTGAACAGAAGACTTTAGAGAAAGATTAGTTTTGAGGCATCAAACATGCTGTAAACTGTGGAGATCTGAGAGATTGCATTTGAAATTGTTATGACTAATATGTTAATTTGCAACATCTTTTGTCTTTAGATTCAGATTACAAACATAAAGATGCAGTTTGGTCTCTGCAGTATGAGAGGCTGAATGTCCTTCTACTTATCTGTTTTTAAGAAGTGTAGAAGTGTAGATGGCCATTAGAACAATTCCTGTAACGGATAAGTTTTGGCTACAAACAGTAAATCTTTCGGTCAGATCTCTTAGGCCAATTTCAACTTCATCCGCAATTGGCGAATCAAAAGGGACCTTTTGTTTAAAATTCGCAATTTTGCAATGTTTGATTTCTTGCAGAAGTTCACATGCAAACCATTGTCCAGGATTCAGGGCAGCCAATTAGAAAACAACCTTACAAAGCAAAAGGCGCTATGAAAAGGAGACAGATCTCATTGGCTGCATAATCAATTGAAATTTGTGCGAATAAGTTTGAAGTGTATATTGAATTCACATGCATTTGGGATTCAGAATTCACATTGAAGTGGAAATAGGGGTTTAAGTTGTACTATTGTTGTGGAAGGTAATTACGTTCTCTGTGTAAAGATTGTTGAAGCAACTTTTTCTTAGCCATTCTGTACCTCTTCATCATGTTCCAGGGTCGCAAGAATCTGACAGAGCACCAAGCCCAAAATATGCTCGTAACAGATCTGCAAGCGCCAGTAGTCAGTCGGAAAGAGGTAGAAGCTCAAGTCCCGAAGAGAGAAGTTATTCTGGGAGTGACTCAGATGCTAGGGGTAAAAGTAGCAGTCCAGCACGAAGCAGTGGCAGCGGTCAGCCTCAAAAGAATGCCTCTATCCAGATAAAAAACCTTTCAACAAGGCCAGGAGGTATGTACTCTAGTATGTTATTTTCATGGTATGCATGTGCCCAAAGGTAACGTGTTTTGTGTTGTCTCAAATAGAATATCTTAGCTTTTTGGCTGAAATTTGCAATAGTGTATTCCAGCTTATTTGCAAAATTTGATTTCAAAATTTTCCAATTTTCTCCAACTCCCAAAAGTTTCTTCCTGCGGAACTTTCTTTCCTTCGAGTATCCCAAATTTGATAGGCTGTCTCAATCTTATATAACGAGTAAGGATTTCTCTGCCAGATTTTGAACCAAATATTCTTACAGCTCCGTTAACAACTGAATGTCGTGTTTGGTACAAGTTAATTTTTGTTAGTAGATTAATTAAGAGTTTTTGAAATTGATGTCTATTGTCCACAATTTTATAAAAGTTTCAAGGTTCTGTTCAATGCACCAGGTTTATTTAACCAATTTTAGGATATCACAAGGATATCATAATCTCCTTTTTCTCTACATATCAGCTGCATGCATACTAAATTTCTTTCTCCGTTTATGGTCTTAAAATTTTGGAAATCATTTAGAATTCTGTGGCAACTTTGATCTAAATTTGTTATTATATGATGTCAATTTTCTTGGGTCCAGGCTTGGATACTCTATTTTAATGTTCTTCATAAATCCAGGATTTTTGTAGTTGTAGTTGTTTATGTGGTTGCTATTTTTGCATGCCTTTATGTTAATGATCACAGGGTAGTCATTGTCTTTTGCTCCTTGTGGTCCCGTCCCTGTAGTGTTGTATAGTTTGTAAAGTAATTAGAAAGTATAGTAGGATGTAATGTAACATGTGTTGTAGCATTTTAAATGATTATGAAAAAATACAGGATCTACAGTATGTTTGCTTCACATTTGCAGATGGCAGTATAAAAGATGCTCTATTTCATGAATTCAAGAAAATTGGAGAGATCATCAACGTAAAGATCGTTGGAACAGAGAAGGAAAGATCAGCACTCATAAAATTTAGAAAGTATGTTTGTGTTCCATGATGTATGTGTCCCATGTGACAAAAAACAGAATTTGCCAGTCACGTTTAAAGGACAAGTCCGGGGTTGGTATGATTGATGATAAAATACAAGATGATACTGCTATGAATGATGTATGATACTTTATTCCACTATTTTTCACCTTCTCCTTATGAAATTACGTATTCTAATAAGCAATTTGAGCGAAGTGACATCATATCGCACAAATGAAAACGTGGCTGGGGGATTGTTTTTTGTCTCTTAATCGCTGCTGGCCTCTTTATCGTATTCTCATGCATTGAAAATGGCACGAGAACGCAATAAAGAGGCTTGCAACGATAAAGCGGCCAAAGAACAATCACACAGCCTCATTTTCGCTTGTGCGATATGACGTCATTTCGTTCAAATTGCTTACTTGAATACGTAATTTCACAAGGAGAAGGTGAAAAATAATGGAAAAAAGTATCATACATCATTCATAGCAGTATTATCTCGTATTTTATCATCAATCATACCAACCCCGGACTTGTCCTTTAAAAAGAATGCACCTAAAATATTTTGAATCTTGCCAAAAACAAGCCATCACACTTTTTCCAAAGACATGGCCAGAAGAAATTTTCTGAATTTTAATGGCACCTCTACTAGACAGGGCTACCTTCTTCTGGGAAGTCATGTCATATTGGAGACCATAGCATAGATGATTTTTGATTGCAGTAATACATCAACAGTTATGAGAAAATTGTTTTGAAATTTTGCTGGAAACTTCATTGAGACAAATTGCTAATTAGTTTGGGTACCTTCATGTTAAAAGTCTTTTATTTTACATTTTCTGATTTCAATAGAATTTACAAAACATATTACTACCTTAAAACTCTATTATGGCACCAGGGGGCTTATTTAATTTTGGAGACTCTAGAGGGGGCATGAAACAGAAGGGGGTTTATTCACAAAGTCAAATAACAAAGATATAAATGATACCTTTTTATTTCTTTTACCCCCTATGTTTGGGAGTCAACATGCAATTTTGAGAGTCAAATACACAAACTTGACACAGTTTTTATTCCAAACCATTTCAGATCAGGGCTTCTATTGATAGCAGCTTACGTTATAGCTGATCGAATTACCCTGTAAAAATTAAGTATTATTATTATTATTATTATTATTATTATAACATTCACATGCAAAGTTTGTTAGCTAGATAAATGGAGAATCTTTGGTAACCTGTCATATTTGACATAAGTTGGGGGGGGGGCTATTAATAGTTTTGGCTTTGAAGGGAGGGACTTAGGGGGCTTGATTGAGATGGTAGTTATGCTACCAGCGTGATACCAAATGGAGAAACGACAATTCTCCGTTGTGGCCATTATAGTGAAAGGTGAACACTACTGGGGTCAGGATAAATGCACCACCCACCCTGGATGACCACACCCGCAAATGCCACCCAATTGATTCATAAAATGCTATCGTTTAATCCTAAAGGAATGATGATGCTGTGAAGAGTCTGGATTCAAATAACAAAACCTTTCTTGGAAATGAAATGAAAATTTCAATCTATAAAGGTCAGTGCCTAACTTTTATGTACATAATCTACAGTACCTAACTTACCTAACTAACCTTTTGTAGTGAAACAGTGAGCATGTAGCATGCTGAATTTGTTGTTATGCAAACTCCGTTGTATGGCTTCTAAGTTACGAGCAATTTTGTGAAAATGTGCACAATGTCTAGGCTCTTCTAAACAGTCTCAATATCCGTTGCAAAATTTGCTGATAATTCAACATTGCAATACTAAAATTCAGAAGGGACACATCACAAACTGGTCTAGATTTGACATAGATATCGACAAGGGTCTTTTTCTGCACAAAAAGTTGAAAAACTGAATTTTTAGCAAATTCTTTCAATCATTTTAAGCTTGTTTTGTAGGATTCTGCAATATAGAAATTTTATAAATTCTCTTGTAGGTTGGGAAAGATTTTTACTAACAAGGTTAACATATGTGCCTAAATGATGATCTTCAATTTTAATTGATCTGATAAAAGTTACTATGAAACATTTAACTTTTTCTTTGTTTTTGCGTCAATAATAATCCTTTTCGATTCATAGGCTCCAACAAAGACAAAGAAGGGGAAGCAAGTTTTAACATGTATCGAAAGAGACACCGATCAAAAGATTATGGGCCTGAAGATGTTGGATTTGATCCCATGGCAACAAGAACTTTGTTTGTTGGGAATCTTGATAAACAAATGACGCATGGAGACTTGCGGAAGATTTTTGAAAAATATGGTGATGTTGTTGTGAGTAATATTGCTTTATTCATTATTTGTATTTTGTTGTGAAAATTGAAATGATTACATAAAGCTATTAGAGATACAAGATGATTTCCATCAATGCCTTCAAAGTTTCCTTGGTGCAGCACTTTCCTTTATTTGAGGGCAGTATGGAAAGATATCAATCCCCCAGGTTAGAAATATTAACAGAGCTTCTTGCACGTCTTATCGATATATAACAGGTCTTGACTTTTAGCTTGATGTTTTCTGTATTGCCTGCAGCGAAAAGGTAGCATCTGGTTTATTACCCTATCTACTGTACAGGAAACAAAAGTAAATGATCAACGTAGTGATAAGTTAGAAGCAGCGCAAGAACTGAAGCACTGTTCTGTAGCCCTTGACGGTGGGCAATTCAAGAGTCTATTGTCCACTCGTAGACCAATCACATTCCTTATTGTGTTCTCTACCCTGAAAATTGGGTAAGGACTTCTGACACATGATACCCCATAGTTTGGCGATAGAATTCCAGGGCGCATCTGTAAACAGTGAATTCAATTCTTTCACAGGATGTTGATATCAAGAAACAGAATCCTGGTATAACAACATATGCATTTCTACAATTTGTGGATATCAATGGAGCAATGAGAGCTAAACATAGAATGGACAGGGAATACATTGGTCGAAATAGAATCAAGGTAGGCAATGCTATAACTCCTGCATATTATGATATCATCATTATCAAAAATCAGCTTCTTTGTCAAGATTCTGCTCAATTATAGTTTCTGCAGCAATTCAATTTCTTTTTTAAAATAACAGTTATGACAGGTTCAGGTTCTGCCACGCTTTGACAGTAACATAAATTTTAGCTTCTTTTCAGAAAGTTTCCTTCAGTCTAAAAATCTTGCAAAATTTCCTTGGAACGGCTTTTCCCCTGTTCCCATACACTATGTCTGCCTCTGCCTCTATAGGAAAATTTATGAAAAAATTTGTCTTCACATATACTGTTATTCTCCTGCAGGTTGGATATGGTAGAGGAACTCCAACGAATGTGATCTGGCTTGGTAACATAGCAGCAAATGCAACTGAGACCCAAATACAGCGCCATTTCCATCAATTTGGCTATGTCACCCGAGTTTTGCTGGATCGTCAATGTTGGCAAGGGCTTTTAAGCTTCGATTCTATTGATGCTGCTACTGCTGCGTTTGAAAGTATGCGGGGGAGACACGTCCTTGGAAAGAAGTTACTGGTGAGATTTACTTTTGGGGAAGAAAGGTGTTCGTTTTTGGCCGAAATTTGGGAAAGTTTATTCTGCAAAATCTCCCTCATTTGCCATACTAACCGGTTTGTAGTTTTACAGGAAAATATAAAGCCCTCAGCCTGTGCTTTTAAGACCCTGGTCTTTATATTTTCCTGCACAACACAAAACCGGTTGGTATGCGCATAGTGTTTCACNCTGCAGATATTTACGTCGAACAGACTTCAGTTGCTCCAAGTGAATTTAGGCCCAAATAGATCGTCTGGATGTGATGGTTATTGCCCAGGCAACTTCTCCATGCGCGAACTTTCGCCAAAATGTTGATCCAAATGCGCACCCATGCATGACTAAGTTTATTGCTTTTTTATCAAACTTTAAGTTTCTCAAAATTTTCAAGGGCAAGCTACACCTGGGCCTAGAGCCAAGTCTAACGTTGCTGAAGACTCAAAAGAAAAAGGGGATGTTCTAAAATTACAGCCGTGAATTCTGCATTCTACATGGAGCCATTTCTTCTTGATTTTTTTTAAGAAATTCGCTAACAGACTTCAAATCAAAGAAAGATGTTAAAAAGTCGTTTTGAAATATTCCGTGCAAATGTACAAATAAATTTTTAGTGTAAATTGGATCACCACACGAGCCAGTTTATTTTGTTGTTGATGAAGATACATTGGTAATTCAAATTCGAAGTTCACACAGTTTTTTAGTTGTGGTTAAACCAATAGATAAGATATCATGAGATACTTTGGAAGAATGTTTGACAATAACTGAATAACGTTCAAAACCAATCGACAAAACAGGTTTAAGATATCCTGAAAAGTATTCGTTTAACATTTAACAGATTTACAAATAGCAGAAGTTTCGTTTGGAAAAGCTCATTGATTTAAATTTTGTTCTTTTCATAGGTCGACTTTGCCAGCAAGAGCTGCAAGGAGGGTTTCTATGATAGGATGGAGCGTGCTGGTAACTTGGACAGGCGTACTCTAGAACCATCACCACCCCCTGTTCGACCTGCTGGAGGAGTGTACCATAGTTTCCAACATGCTCCATTTAGCCGGGGGAGAGGTTTCAGAGGTGGATTCAGAGGTGGTTATTCTGGAAGATACGAGCGAGGAGAGTTCACTGAATTTTCTCAGGTTTGTTGGAGTATGTTTTTGGGAAACATAAATGTATTGGATATGTAGAAACCTACACCCTCATTATAAATGTAAAAATAGATCCAGCAGACCAATATCAATTCTCACTGATTTAACCCATTGATGAAAGCCTAAAATCGCCGTTCATAGCCAGAACCAGATGACGTCATGTCTATTTCTGCTATGGACGGCACAGAATATTGTATTTTGTATCTTGTTGAGTTTTTAACTGTGATAAAAAAACAAAAAAGGCTAAATTAGATGTAGGGCTCAAGCATTACGATTCTTATCCAAAGTTAGTTGTCAGAAAGATGAATGAAATATTTATCAGTTGCTACATACTCGAAGCTGGAAGAATCAACATCCTGATTAATATTTTAGACCTTTTGTCTCATCACTATAAATATTGTTTTATCCCCCCTTTCTAATAAGCCCCTCCCTTGTCAAATGCTAGATAAGCTCCCTCTATCAAATGTGATGAATAAGCCCTCCTTCTCTATTAAACCCTTTCCTCTTTAAGCCCCCCCCCCCGGTCGGACTTTCTAGTGACTGGAAACTAGTCTCAATGTATTTACGCTCATTTCTTATAAAAAATTGGTGGTAGAAACTGTTCTATTTTTCAAAATGAAGAAACTCTAGTAGAAGCGACCAGAGGTCAATTCGAATTTAAGAAACTCTTTGCATTTTGGTTATGAGTTGCAACATGTTTTTAAACAAGAAATGTGTCACCAACCCAAATGATACTCTAAGGTGTTCGTTTTTGTCAGTAATTTGATTCTTTCTTATAATCCATTGTTACGAACTATGATAGATTTTGAAATTCAATCTTATGAATGATTTGGCTGTTTAACTGTTTTGTAGCAAAGCTGCTAACAGTAGCATCAATCGAGCACGCAAACGTGCTTTAAGGGTTTTGCGCCGGATTTCGAATTTTCTGAAAAATCAAGGTATGATGATGTAACAATCCATGTTAAGAGCCCACAGAAACTGCTCTTAGGAACTTCCAAAGCCCTTCACCACTTAAATCCATCATTCCTTTTGGAGAATTGCCAACAAAAGCTATAACGTATATCTTAACGAAAATATATTTTATGCGAACTTCCTCAGAGGTCTCACCCAAAAAAATATGGGATAAACTCCCCAAGATTTTGGGAAGCAATGCTGTGGAATACCCTAAACGATGATGCAAAGAATATAGCATCTGTTGCAGGTTTCAAAAATGAAATTTAAATTTTAGATGGAACCAGTTGGGGGCCGTCGACAATTACTTTTCGTCACGCATCGCGGCCCTTGGGCCGCGATCATCGAAACCCCCTGATCGCGGCCCAAAAAAAAGTTTTCTTTGTTTGCTTAATAAGTACTAGGCCAAACGCCTTAGGCAATTATTGCCTTAGGTCCAAATGTCATCAATTTTATCATCAATTTTGAAATGAAAAAATAATGCCAACCTTATTTTCCATTAACACTAGAGCCTAGAGGGGCAGATTCCTCAGCTAATTTTGAACCAAACAGCAGAGAAAGATGTGTAAACTTCCTGTGTTTGTGCCTGTGTTTGTGTTCCGAAAGGACTTGCGCCATTTTGCTTCCCAAACGCATTTTTGCACCATTTTGCTTCCCTTACGTTAGGCCAAAATTGTTGTAATGAATACGTAAAGATCATATAGAAGCTCCGTTATTGGGGGGGGGGGCATTCTGAAAATATTTGGTGTGACGTGACCATCAACGAGGCGATGATATCAACATAATAGTAATAATAATAATAATAATTTGTTTGCGGCTGTTTCTATTTCAATAAAGTTGTATGTATTGTTGTTGTTCTTGTATTCTTTTTTAATGATGACTATTCTTTGCCAGTTCCTGCTGCCATTGCCGTTTCATTTATTTTGAGCCTACACATAGAATGTGTTGCAGCTCACCTAAAAACATTGGTATAATACTCAAATTATGACAGATTTACAATTTGTGCGTTTGTTATTTATAATATACTTTCTTCAATTTATTAATGTGACATTTCGTCACGCAAACATAATCCATCACGGCTTTTGCCTGCACCCCCTCACCCCCATCACGGCCAAAGGCCGCGATGCGTGACGAAAAGTAATTGTCAATGGCCCCTTGCCTTTGTATAATTGTAAATTGACATGCATTGTATTACTTTAGGTTTATTGTAGATTGTCGGTGTAAATTAGCTTTGGTCTTTTACAACTATCTAAATACAAACTTTAAATATATATGAATGAGTGAATGAATGAGCGAATGAATGAATAAATGAAAGAATGAAAGAATGAAAGAATGAATTACGAAACTCTACAACAAACGTTCATTGTAATAATGGGGCCGAAAATTCTCAGAGCCAAATTTTTTGTAGTTAGCCTGTGGCAATTCTTTTCCAGGGAGCCCCAGAGTATTACCAAGAAAACTTTTTCCCTGATGATGACTATGATGATTATGAAAAAGAGCTACGGGATTATGGGCATCGTCAACGTGAGCGAGAACGAGAACGTGAAACGGGAAGGAGGCCTGAAAGAGACTCTAGCAGAAATCGTGAACGAAGTGGATTTTATTCGCGTGAAAGATCACGTGATCGCAAGCGTGGTTACACGCCATTATCAGATGATGAGCAGCCACGATCAACCGAGGCGAAAAGTGATGATGATGATTATAGCGAAAAAGATAATATACAATCGAAAATTGTCAGGCCAAATGCTGGGGAAAAGAAGAGGAAAAGCAGCGATGATCCTGTTCGAGAGGTTTGTACTCTATTGAGAGAGCTCCTCCTATAAGAAATTTCCTACATACAAATCCCCCCTCATCTTCTTGTATTGTGTTCGTTAATTGTATTTCATGATAATGATAATGATAATAATCTTATTTAAAGTTGGTCTATTTACAATAGTGATATAATCACTAATTTATACCAACTATTTACAAAAACAACTTTAATAGAAAATATACAAATTTACAATTCTGGCTATTTACAAATCCGGCAATTACACTTATCGGCAAGCCAGTGCTTGATCGCTCTTTTGAAAGCTGCAACTTTTGGAAGTGCTTTTATCTGGTCACTAAGGGTGTTCCAAAGGAGGCTTCCTCTAAAGGATAATGACTCTATTAATTTTTAGTCTTTTCGTAGTTTAATTTTGAGTATATTTTGTATTTTTTTGTGAGATTTGTATGTAGAGGAATTTTAAAATTAAAGGAACTGAACTGTACTGAAAATATTTTAGAACTTAAAGTCCATGTGCTTCCCATGATCCTTTATACCAGTGCAAACCGCAACAACATCATATTGGTCGTAAACAACGTATTTCGAGCTCACAACAGTGACGACCCAAGTAGTTAGACTGATTATATGTCCGTAGGTTATCACTATTGATAGACTGATGGACGCTATAACCATTTCCCGGCGGGAATTTTTTTGCCGTTGTGAGAAGGGTTTGGCCATAAGGCCCTCAACAGTAGCAACCAACAACAACATTAATTCACTTCAATTAGATGAGCGTAAGTTGAGGGTCCTTGTGTAGTGAGGCTACCAAGTAGTTACGAGAAACAAAGCTTTCCTACTCTTTCAATCAATTATTTTCGAGAATTTTCGCTCGTTTCAATTCAAAAGTGATCGAAAGCAACGTATCGCAATTGCAAGTTGCAAGTAATTTGGTAACTACCGGAGGTGCACCAAGAAAAGTTACGGTGTTTGAAAAATCGTGGTGCAAAACGTACTTAAGTTGATTTGGGTGATAGTTGAGAGACTGAAGTATTTTTGTGGGTTTTCTTGCGTTTTCAGAGCAGAGGAAACATAAATGAATTACTGCCAAAATCATTTGCTGCGAAATGGCTCAAAACTGCCCTAAACACTCCATGAAATCGCAAGGAGTCTCTCAAACAGAACAATAAACGAGGGCATTTAATCTCTCTCAAGAATTACCGGAAATACGTTTTTAATGAACACGAACATTTTCAATTAGTACGCAGGCGACGTAAGAAATGGTTTACATAAGAACTTTCTTTATGATTTGAGAGTGTTTTAAAACGCTGTTGGTACTTTTCCTGCACAATTCTCGTGAAGTGGAATTTACCTATTCTTTCAGTACTCATAAAAAAACGAGAAAATCCACAAAAATGCTTCGGCCTTCGGGCTATCAGACGGATTTTATTCCATTTCAATCCATGCAGAACTCTAAATACTACGAATTTTCAAACGCTTTAATTTTGCCACACTAGGTATTTACGCAAAGATCAGTTTATAGACCTTTTACCTATTCTGAAAAGAATCAAACAACATTTTGTTACATTTTGTAGAATTTTCGAATGGGCACGATAGTGATAGAAGCTCTAACACCACTTGATCGAACGTCGCGTATAAAAATGTATAAAAATGGCGCTCGATCCTGACTCTTTTGTAGAATAGCTTGGATGTCTATTGTAGTTATGATGAAGACCGGAATGTCAAAGGGGGCCTTGTTTTCATATACAGGGCGAGACACTTCTTTTCAAGTGATTCATATCCAACTCCCTGTTTCAGGTTTCTCCCGAAGCTGTTAAAGAATCGCAAGCAAAACCAGAAAAGAAAGAGAAAAAGAAGAAAAGGGAAAAGAAAGAAAAATCAAGCAGGAAGAAAGCGAAACTTGAGAAACAAGATAGTGTACTTTCAGAGATCGGAAAAGAGGCCAATAATGTCAACGAGGGTAGCGTTGATGGGGCACAAGTGGAGGATGAAAAGCCGTTAAAACCGGAAAAGAAAAAGAAACGTAAATCATCAGAAAAGGGTTTGGCAGCCGAGGAGAAAGCGAGAAGGAAGGAACTGAAAAAGCTGAAAAAGTTAAAGAAATTACAGGCCGAGCTAGGGAAGCGTTATGATATCGAACCATCAATGATCGAGGAAGAGTTGAACACGAAGAAGGAAGGTGCAGATGAAAGTGGCAGCAAATTAGTACAAAAAGAAGAAGCTCCAAGTGTAAAAATGGAACGTATGGATAGTGAGGATACTATGGAAAAAGATCCAGCATCCGAAGAGCTTCAGCTGAAGGAGGAATCAACAGCTGATGATAACCGGCCGAAGACACCCCCTACCCCCGGTCTCGAAGAAGACGAAAAGAGCATGGATGTTCCCACTGGTATACAAGGAAACACAGAGGGGGTAGTATCTCCTAAAAAGGAGCAGGAAATCAAGGGAACTGTTGGAAGTGGTTCTGAAACAGAGCAAGTGGAAGAGCTAAGAAATAGCAAAAAGGAACAGTTTGATAAAGAAGGTGTTCACGAGTCTGTGAAAAGGAATGCGGATGTTCCCAACGAAAAAGAAGAAGATGGGAAAGATTTGCCAGAAGAAGATCGCTTTTCTGAGAATAAGGACTTCATAAGGGGCGAAGATATTCAATCAGACTCCGACACTTCAGATTTGGTCATTGATGAAATGAAAGAGGACCAAGCATCTCCGAAGGAGCTTGAAATTACCAAGGAGAAAGACGACGTTTCTAAGAAGGAAGTCAAGACTTCTAAGAATGATGATGATGCTACTGATGCCAAGGAAGTCGAGGAGTCTACCCAGGAAGAAGATATTTCTGAGAAGGAAGTTGACATTTCTAGGAAGACGGATGGCATTGATCAGAACGAAGAAGAGAAAGTAGAAGATAGTAGAGAAGCAAACAGTCCTATTCGAGATATCAAGGCTAAAGTTACAGAAATAGAGGAGAAAATCGAGGTACCCGATGATGAAATGGCACCAGTCAAGGAAGCTGTGGATGATCGCGATAAAGAAATCAAAAACGTTGAGGAAGTTGAACAGGAAGCAACGAAAAATGAAGGGAGTAAGGATCAAGGAAAGGGGGAACCTAAGATTGGGGAGACTGCTAATATGGATGTTGATGAGAATGGTGTTACAAAGAAGGATAGCAATGGGGATTTTGATGGGGACGGTGCTCAGAAGGAGAGGATTGAAGATGCAAAAGAAATAAATGGGGGTAAGGAAGGTGAATTCGAGGAAAAGGAAACGGACGAAAAGTTGAATAAAGAAGTTGCGAATAAGGAGAACGGAAGCTTGGATGATGATAGCGGTTCGTCAAAAATCGAAGAAGAAAAAGATATTTATTCTTCACAATCAGATTCTAGTGATGATTTAGATGACATTGATGACGAGGATGATGACGATGATGATGAAGATGATGATGATGACGCGGAAGATGCGGAGGAAGATGTGGAGGAGACTAACAAATCCCAAAAGGACGATAATCTACCAAGCATTGCACGGAAGGATAACATTGATGGTCCTTCTTCCCCCGACAAAACTCCACCAACTCCTGATTTAGAAGAAGACACCCTAAGAATGCAGGGCAAATACCCAGGATATGGGGTTTTCCCAAAGGCGTTTGTAGATGATGGTAAAGACGTGTCACCATTTGTTGAATCGGATGAAGAGAAGAAAGAATTGGAGAAATCTTTGAAGGAAGCGAACTACCAAAGACGGATGACGGGTGATGAGAAGAAGAGGCATAAAAAGGAGAAATTAGGCCATCAGGTTTCATCTTCATCTGACCATGACTCAGACGCTACGGCTAGTAGAAAGGTGAAGAGTCCGGCCGATAAAAGACGAAGAGAGGAACCGAAATCGAGAATAGAACCTGCTAGAGAGCGAAGGCCGTCACCGTTAAGAAGGACACTTGAGTCGGAGATAAGGAGCTTCAGAGGGTCACCACGAGATTCTCCTGATTTCAGGGAACGTAAGGATGGAAGAAGGGATAGAGGAGAATCGCAGCACCATCGAGATGGTATGTCTAGGAGACGTGGCTCACTGGATAGGGCTAAATCTCCTGATTCACGGCGTACAACCCCTGATCGAAGAGAATTTAGTTCAGATCGTCCAAAGCGCGACAATGCTACAAGAAAGGGATCCAGTGAAAGGAGTTCGTCACCAAGAAGGCGGCATTCAGTGGAGAGGAGAGCTGGTATGATGAGGGGAAGAGAGCGGGATGTGAAAGAGGGCAGAAGAGGAGATGAGACGCGAGTATTTGATGATGAGCGGGATTTGAGAGGCATCAGAGAACCCCCTGATTTCCGCAATGATCGTGAAATGATTCGAGAAGGTCGAGATTTTAGGGACAGAAATTTCAGGGATCAAAGAGACTTCCACGATAATCGTGGTTTGAAAGAAGTGCGTGATAGAGACTTTAGGGGTACACGAGACATACGGGGCAATGAGCCACCATTTGGGGCATTCCCTGACGAAGCTATGAGAGGCAAAGAGAGGCTAGGACCTGGTAGAAGCTTTAACAGAGACAGAGATATACCAGGACGAGGTAGAGGTGATATGCCTGATCGAGGCTTTGAACGCGGAGGACATCGTGCACCATTACCTTTCCGAGGCCCAGACAGACCTGGCCGCCATACTCCTCCCATACAGACTGATCAAAGGAGTCGTAGTCCATTGCCGAGATATCAAGGAAGTGGAGAGCGGCGGCCACGGTCTCCAGAGGTTCGTCATGAAGGCCGGCATCCCAGATCTCCAGAACATTCTAGACCACGGTCACCGGTAGCTCGAGCTCCGGAGAGAAGGCGTGGCAGGAGTCAAGAGAGACGGCCTACACCTCCCCGTAGTCATGAGCGTGAGACTGATTTTCTTCGCAAAGATACGGAAAGGACAAATTACCGAGATCAACCGGATCGCAGGGAACGAGAGAAAGAGAGGGACAGGCGGGAGAAAGTTAAAGAGGACACGCCACCACCGCCACCCCCACCACCGGAAGCAAGAAAAGAGCAAAGTACGTATTGAATTTCTTTTATAAAGCTGTTCATATTTGTTCATTAACTAGTTGTCCTGGAAATACGAAAAATGTCGAAAGCAAGCTTTCGGAGAAATAGGTCATCCTATAGAAGCAACAGAAAACACTGAATTCTTTAGGAAATATGCTGTTTTGTAGGGAAGTTGTCCCTTAATGCTTTCATGACTAAATAGTCATTTTTTAAAGAAGCTAATTCTTAAAATATTTTATTTTGAGTTCTCAGAGTTTCTTGCAAGTTTCTAAAAATAATAATCTTCATATGTACTACCTGGACCCCCTGAAATATTTCGAAGAAGAGTTTATTGAATGGTAGTCAATGATTAAGAGTTATGGTACCGGGTTTCCCAAAAAAATGTATACGGATTTGGTTGATTCCAGCAATGTAAATTTACCTTTAATCAATGGCTAATCACTCTCACAATGTTCCTCGATAGTTAACTTGAACATAGATACCTCGTTTGTTGGTATTGGTGCTTTGAGAGCAGAGATATCAATCTTGAAAGCTCAAATTTGCGTCCACTTGCAAACTAGAGATTTTGCCTTTTGGCCTAAGCAAGTTTCTGAAGCGAATCGAAATTATGAACTGAAAATAATGAAAAATTAAGAAACTGCCCAATGGGTGGGGGGTGACTTCTGAAAAACAGAATAACAGAATATCTAATATTGTTCAAATTTTATCAAGGATATCGTCGATGTATACGCTGTGCCTTAAGAAATTGCTTAGGCCAAAAGGCTAAAGCTCTGGTTTGCAGGAAGAGGCAAATTTGAACTTTCAAAATTGACATTTCTGCTCTCTAAGTACTAATATCAACAAACGCGGTATCAATGTTCAAGTTAACGATCGAGGAACATTCTTAGAATGATTAGACATTGATTGAAGCTAAATTCACAGCGCTGGAGTCAACCAAATCCGTATACATTTTTTTGGGACACCCGGTAGACTTGTGACTTTTCGTCCCTTGTTTCCTTGCGTTCTTTGATTTGCTGATATCACTTGGTCAATAGGATCCTATTACCAAGTGATGTCAGCAAATCAAAGACCGCAGGGAAATAAAGGAGGAAAAGTCAGAAATCTAGAGTTATGGGTTAGAAAAATAATATGATGCAGGAAAAGAAAGAAATTAAAGTAAACATTTTCAAAATGGCTTAGGACAAAATAGGCCAATATGGCAATTTAACAGGGTACATTGTAAAACAGTATAACTGAATGTTTTACCCTGTATAAATATTATAAAATAAAAATAAATAAAATAAGAAAGCTCCGGTTTGAAGGTGGCAACAAATTTGAGCTTTCAACATTAACATGCTAGCACTCAAAGCACCAAAATCAACAAATGAGGTATCTATGTTGTAGCTATGTTCAAGTTAACTATCGAGAAACATTTTGAAATTGATTAGCCATTGAGTAAAGCTAAGCTCTAGTCGCTGGATCCAAACAAATCGATATACTTTGATGGGACTCCCAGTAGATATCACGCGAGATTTGTGACGATGCAAAATTATCAATTAAGAACTTAGTAATTGTTTTATATTCGCGGTTTTTCACTTGATATTTATTTTAAGACGGACTTTCGAAATATACTGGCCATATCTGGTTCTTATCCATAACAGAGATATTACTCGAAAAGAAGATTGTTTTTAATAGTTATGAATGGTTGCGATCATCTCCAGTTGCATAATTCCCGTGTTTATCTCCATAGGACCTGTGGAATCAGGCGTCCAACCATCCATCCAACAGCGCACAACTGGTGCCGTTCACACTGATAGTCCATCAGGCACACCTGTCTCTATGAAGACACCCAATCCTCCTGTTTCAGGGGGGACTCCTACTCCCGTTCATTTCACCCCACCCCCTCCACCTCCTCCTACAAATGCCGATACACTGCTTGATCTGCTAAGACGGTATCCAGTTATGTGGCAAGGTCTGTTTGCACTGAAGAATGATTCTGCTGCTGTGCAGATGCATTTTCTCTCAGGTATGCTTATCTTTGGCATCTTACAGAGACACAATCGCAAATTGTTTGTGTCTGAAGATTTAAACGGGATTCCTCATGCATAAAGTAGAGACCTTGTACATTCTGAAAATATATTTAATACACAAAACCGAAAATTGAGTTGACCGAGTTTTATGGAAAGAAACTTGCAAGGCGAGAATTTGTCTGGTACAAATACGTTGTTTTTCCTTTCGTTTTACTGTTTTATGATACTCCTAGAAGTCGTACGAAACTACAAAATACATTTTCAAAATTTGCGATTGTGTCTCTTTAAATGGGAGGGGAAATATTGTTTTTATTTGTTTTTTATTCATATAAAATGTCACAGTACATTTGACATTCCACGATACAAGTTGGTATTCAACACTATAGGTATGATACCATGGGGATGAAAAGACAATGACTACCCCCATGAAGCTTCCGAGAAGGACTTTTCAAATCATAGGCCGCAACTGATATGACGCAATGAGTCTTTAAGTCTTTAATTACTTTTAAACCTCACTGCTAAGGGCAAGAGAAATGATGTATAATTATCAACTGAGGTCTCAACAACATTGATGTTAACATACATCACCCATAAACTGATCTCTTGAGCATACCACCAAATATTTCTCCAACCACCAACACCTTCAAATAGGTAGTCCCAAGAATGTAAGTATATTTGGCTGACTCCAACCCTATGTTACGAACCCACACCCTTATTACTGGATGCACCTCATTGCATAAGAACCTAAACAGGCTGGGTTCAAAATCTTGGGTTCTTATGTGCTAGTTTTTTATTTACTGTATGGCAATTTTGGTTATTTCTTTTCGTTGATTAAAGGAAATGTGCGACTAGCAGAAGCTTCACTACCAAGATCGCAGTTGGCTGGAGAAGTTCCTCCTCCATTGAGAATATCACAAAGAATGAAATTGGAGGCATCGCAGCTAGACGGTGTTAATAAGCGGATNGCATAGTGTAAACGGTGAATACGGCATCATTTCATGTCGGATTCACATCGAGGCGATAATCTGGCAAATGAGAGCATGCGCCTTGACAAATCCTCACTTTGCGCATGGTCAAAACCTATCGTATTCATTTCGTGCCGGTATAGTGTAAACGACGATTCCGTTTTGACAGAAAAACCAATACGGCACAGTTTCATGCCGTATTCATTTAGTACCGGCATAGTGTAAACGGGGTCTTATAAAGCTGTTCACATTTGTCCATTAACTCGTTGCCCTGAAAATACGAAAAGCGTCGAAAGCAAGGTTTCGGAAAAAGTTAGGTCATCCTATAGAAGCAAGAGAAAGCCCTGAATTCTTTAGGAAATATGCTGTTTTGTAAGGAAGTTACCCCTTTAAGCTTTCATGACTAAATACTCATTTTTTAGAGAAGTTAATTCTTAAAATATGTTATTTTGAGTTCTCAGAGTTTCATACAAGTTTCTCAAAATAATAATCTTCATATGTAACTACCTGGGCCCCCTGAAATATTTCGAAGAAGAGTTTATTGAATGTTGGTCAAATAATTAAGAGTTACGGTAGACTTGTGACTTTTCGTCCCTTGTTTCCTTGCGTTCTTTGATTTGCTGATATCACTTGGTAATAGGATCCTAATACCAAGTGATATCAGCAAATCAAAGAACGCATGGAAATAAGGGATGAAAAGTTATAAGTCTAGAGTTATGGGTTAGACAAGTAATATGTTGCAGGAAAAGAAATAAATTAAAGTAAGAATTTTCAAAATGGCTTATGCCAAAATGGCAAAGCTCCGGTTTGAAGGTGGCAGCAAATTTGAGCTTTCAACATTAACATACTAACACTCAAAGCACCAAAATCAACAAACGAGGTATCTATGTTTTATCTATGTTCAAGTTAGCTATCGAGGAACATTTTGAAATTGTTAGCCATTGATTAAAGCTAAGCTCTAGTCGCTGGATCTAAACAAATCAGTACACTTTGTTGGGACACTTAGTAGATCTCACGCGAGATTTGCGATGATGCAAAATTATCAATTCAAAACTTAGTAATTGTTTTATATTCGCGGTTTTTTCACTTGATATTTACAGTAGTGTCCCGCATATAAGAAACACAAATTTAAGAAAAACAGACCCTGATTTTCAAAATGATCCCCCATTTTATAAGAAACTTGTTCAGGTCTGAAAAAAGCTTGTTTCTTATTTAAAAACTATGTATTGAAACCTTGGAATATTTCAGCTTTCCAGTTGTATTGAACTGTACCTATTCAAATGAAAAAAATTATTTTGTATGCGAAAAGCACCTTCCTGAAATAACTGTAGCATCTTCTGGAAATGAAATTTACAAATACAATTCAAAATAATAATCATCAATAGAGATCATGTCTGGTTCAACAGTATATGTTTTGTAGTAAGAAACTTTACCCTGATTTTCAAGTTTATCTCATTCTATAAGAAACGCATCAGACGTGAAATTGAAAAAGTTGTTTCTTATATGCGGGACACTACTGTATTTTAAGACGGACTTTGGAAATATACTGGCCATATCTGGTTCTTATCCATAACAGAGATATTACTCAAAAAGAAGATTATTTTTAATAGTTATGAATCGTTGTGATCATCTCCAGTTGCATAATTCCCGTGTTTATCTCCATAGGACCTGTGGAATCAGGCGTCCAACCATCCATCCAACAACGCACAGCTGGTGCCGTTCACACTGATAGTCCATCAGGCACACCTGTCTCTATGAAGACACCCAATCCTCCTGTTTCAGGGGGGACTCCCACTCCTGTTCATTTCACCCCACCCCCTCCACCCCCTCCTACAAATGCCGATACACTGCTTGATCTGCTAAGACGGTATCCAGTAATGTGGCAAGGTCTGTTTGCACTGAAGAATGATTCTGCTGCTGTGCAGATGCATTTTCTCTCAGGTATGCTTATATTTTTCACCTTAAAGAGACACAATCGCAAATTTTTTGTGTCTGAAAATCTAAATGGGATTCCTCATGCATAAAGTAGAGACCTTGTACATTCTGAAAATAAGTTTAATACACAAAACCGAAAATTGATTTGACCGAGTTTTATGGAAAGAAACTTGCAAGGGGAGAATTTGTCTGGTACAAAAACGTTGTTTTTCCTTTCGTTTTACTGTTTTATGATACTCCTAGAAGTCGTACGAAACTACAAAATACATTTTCAGAATATACAAGGGCTCTTCTTTTTGCAAGAAGGATCTCGTTGAGATTTCCGACATCAAAAATTTGCGATTGTGTCTCTTTAAATGGGAGAGGAATTATTGTTTTTATTTGTTTTTTCTTCATATAAAATGTCACAGTACATGTGACATTCTACGATACTAGTTAGTATTCAACACTATAGGTAAGATACCATGGGGATGAAAAGACAATGACTACCCCCATGAAGCTTCCGAGAAAGACTTTTCAAATCATAGGCCGCAACTGATATGACGCAATGAGTCTTTAAGTCTTTAATTACTTTTAAACCTCACTGCTAAGGGCAAGAGAAATGATGTATAATTATCAACTGAGGTCTCCACAACATTGATGTTAACATACATCACCCATAAACTGATCTCTTGAGCATACCACCAAATATTTCTCCAACCACCAACACCTTCAAATAGGTAGTCCCAAGAATGTAAATATATTTGGCTGACTCCAACCCTATGTTACGAACCCACACCCTTATTACTGGATGCACCTCATTGCATAAGAACCTAAACAGGCTGGGTTCAAAATCTTAGGTTCTTATGTGCCGGTTTTTACTGTATGGAAATTTTGGTTATATCTTTTCGTTGATTAAAGGAAATGTGCGACTAGCAGAAGCTTCACTACCAAGATCGCAGTTGGCTGGAGAAGTTCCTCCTCCANGGCTCAACCGGTATCAAACCCTGTCCAGCTGACTGTTCCAGCTGCAAAGTCAGAGGATTACACCACTGCCCCACAACACATTCGGGTGCGCAAAGTATCATGGTTAGCAATGAGACTTCAACTGCATTTAAACCTCACTGCTAAGGGCAAGAGAAATGATGTATAATTATTAACTGAGGTCTCCACAACATTGATGTCAACATACATCACCCATAAACTGATCTCTTGCTACAAACACCGAGTATACCACAAAATATTCCTCTTTCCAAGAACGTAGATCTTACCTGATTTAACGTGCATGTAATCTGCTTTGATTTATAAAACTGTCGTTACCAAGGTGCGTTTAGGTATATGGAATAGCCACATCAGAACAATATTTAGACGTTTGAATTCTTCATCTTGAAATCCTTATCAGAAGAGGCCCAAAATCTTCGATTAAATTTGCTGATTATTTACACCCACAGGTGTCATAATTAAGCTCTTTCTCTCTTTATTGTTCTCATATTGTGTACTTCCGATTTACGGTGTCTTTATTCATTTGTGTTATACCCGTTTCAGGATAAGACGTATATATTTTTAGACCAGCAAGATGGTCTATAAATCTCTAATCTGCTCACAGGCTACCTTACCTTGCCCCTGATTACTTGAGAAACACCTGTCAAAGTGTATCTGAAGCTACTGACCGTCATCTGAGGAACTCAAAAACAGGCCTTAAACAAAACAAAATTTTATTTACTTATCCAGTACCAGATTTGTACATATGGTAGTTTGCAAACTTGCTTTCGCACAGAAAAAACTGTCTTCTAAATAGCCCTTTCTTCCTTTGTTGTAGACGGCTAACGAACATTGCATGCTGCTTGCATTGCCTTGTGGTCGTGATCCATTAGATGTTCATGCACAGACCCGAGCTCTGAAGACTGGCTTCATCACTTATTTACAAGTAAAACAGGCTGCTGGAATAATCAACATTGTCAATTCCGCCACGAAACAGGTACGTTTAATTCAATACTTTGACCCCCGTTTGGACCACCTCAAAACGATGGAGTCAAAGGCAACTATGATATTTACGATTTCTCAAAATTACTTATGCACAGTATTTCAATTGTTTAATTCGCGGACATTTTCACGTAACATCTAATATGATAATACACCTCTTCAATATAGCAGCCTCGTTTTGGAAATGTATCAAAATTTCTTTCTATTGTTCATATGAACATTTTAAGCCCAGATTCGGATTTAGCACCCATAGTTTAGTCTAGTTCCGTGTTTTTGAACTGCTGGCGATTGTGATGTTGATTTTATGACGATATAAAGTTTAAAAACTTATAAGGGATTTGACCGTGAAAAATCGTTCAGGGTGAAACTTTACACCCAAAGTCATTTTCACGGTCAAATCCCTTACAGGTTTTCAAACTTTGCATCGCCATAAATTCAAAATTACTACCGATAGCNCTGTCCAGCTGACTGTTCCGGCTGCAAAGTCAGAGGATTATACCACTGCCCCGCAACACCTTCGGGCGCTCAAAGTATCATGATTAGCAATGAGTCTTTAATTACATTTAAACCTCGCTGCTAAGGGCAAGAGAAATGATGTATAATTATTAACTGAGGTCTCCACAACATTGATGTCAACATACATCACCCATAAACTGATCTCTTGCTATAAACGCTGAGTATACCACCAAATATTCCTCATTCCAAGAACGTAGATCTTGCCTGGTTTAACGTGCATGTAATCTGGTTTGATTTATAAAACTGTTGTTACCAAGGTGCGTTTAGGTATGTGGAATAGGCACATCAGAACAATATTTAGACGTTTGAATTCTTCATCTTGAAATCCTTATCAGAAGACGCCCAAAATATTCGGTTAAATTTGCTGATTATTTACACCCACAGGTGTCATAATTAAGCTCTTTATCTCTTTATTGTTCTCATATTGTGTACTTCCGATTTACGGTGTCTTTATTCATTTGTGGTATACCCGTTTCAGGATAAGACGTATATATTTTTAGACCAGCAAGATGGTCTATAAATCTCTAATTTGCACGAAGGCTACCTTACCTTGCCCCTGATTACTTGAGAAACACCTGTCAAAGTGTATCTGAAGCTACTGACCGTCATCTGAGGAACTCAAAAGCAGGCCTTAAACAAAACAAAATTTATGTACTTATCCAGTACCAGATTTGTACATATGGTAGTTTGCAAACTTGCTTTCGCACAGAAAAAACTATCTTCTAAATAGCCCTTTCTTCCTTTGTTGTAGACGGCTAACGAACATTGCATGCTGCTTGCATTGCCTTGTGGTCGTGATCCATTAGATGTTCATGCACAGACCCGAGCTCTGAAGACTGGCTTCATCACATATTTACAAGTAAAACAGGCTGCTGGAATAATCAACATTGTCAATTCCGCCACGAAACAGGTACGTTTATTTCAATACTTCGACCCCCGTTCGGACCATCTCGTAACAATGAAGTAAAAAGCAACTATGAGATTTACGATTTCGCAAAATTTCTTATGCACAGTATTTCAATTGTTTAATTCGCGGACATTTTCACGTAACATCTAATATGATAATTTGAAACATTGTTTTGTTGTTTCTGCATTGTGTTGGAGATCGTAAATGTATTGCCCAAGGGGGAAGGGGGTACTTAGTTTATTTTGCTGACGGGATATGCGCTCCTTTGCTAGTATCGTTTTCGCCCCTTTTTTGTAACGCCAGGTATCAAAAGATGGAATTTTTCCAGAGCAAATTTTCGAAAGAGGTATTTTGTTAGCATTGTATTTCAGTGTAATTTTTACGTTTTGGAGTAGAATTTTGATTGGTTTTTCCAAAGTCCGGTATTATTTTGAGGGAAAAATCTAGAGCTGGGTGAAAAACTTGTCCCTGGGAGTGCACACTCTCATACTAATGAAGGTCAAATACCCCCCCCCCCCCGGGTGTATATCTCGCATACTNTTTTGTTAGCATTGTATTTCAGTGTATTTTTTACGTTTTGGGGTATAATTTTCATTGGTTTTTCCAAAGTCGGTATTATTTTGGGGGAAAAATCTAAAGCTGGGTTAAAAAATTGTTCCTGGGAGTGCACACTCCCGTACTAATGAAAGTCAAGTCCCCCCCCCCCCCGGGTGTCTATCTCATATACGCAATTTTCAATGTCTTCGTACGACTTACGTTGGGTTCTCATACCCATTGTGCGAACTACGAGGACGAGATTAATATCGTTTTCCAGGCAGTACAAGACTTCCATTCTTGTTCTGCGTCCCGAACTTATGACATTTCTATGTACATTTATAAACTTCTGGGAAGACCTATTCGTTTATAGATCGCCAGGCTTTCATTTCTTGCCTTTCAGGTGAATTTATGATCAGTTGTGCTTGAAATGAGTCAACAAACCTAAAGTCTCTTTGACATTAGATGTGATGTGAGATCTGGGATAACGCGAAACTGCTATTATAAAACCGTCTAGTAATATTTATTTGGGGACATTTTCACCTAAAATCTAATATGAGACAGGCTGTAGAGTGTGTTGCTACAATCATTCGTTATGTCTTCTCATGATTTGACACATGCATATTATCTATTATTGCATAGCATATTATTAATTTTCACTTATTGTTTTTTCTCGCTTCATTTCTAGCCTGCATACGTACTGCACATATTCCCGCCATGTGAGTTTGCTCAAGTGCATTTGGCAAGAGTAGCGCCAGATCTCCTTGATAGCGCTGCGGACAGTGGTCATCTGATGGTACTGATTACACCCGTATAATGAAGGCCGATGTCGTCACAGAACAATGATCGCAACATTCCTGATACCAGTGGGTCTAATGGTAAAAGCAGAACTGTGTACTGTCACTTTTACCGGCGAAAATATACAGTAAACGCTCTGTTTACCCCCCCCCCTCAATTAAGCCCCTCTTTCTAACAGTTCACTCCCTTCGAAGACAAAATTTTTGATCAAGCCCCCCCCCCCCTACTTATTTGTTGAGGAGACCGAGGACTGCCCCTTTTGTCGAAGCCTTTTGTTATGCTGGTAAAGTTCAAAGCAGATCAACAGCAGGGAAACCTGTTACCATGCGCGAGAATTTCTTTGTTTCTTTGCTAATCCTTGTTTGGATTGTGGTTCGATTCTCCGCCCACATTCTTTTCACAAACCAAACATGGTTTCTGCGCATGATCACAGCTTTTTGGGGGATAACCGTTGCTTTGAACTTTGACGATTTTTATCCCCAACAATTATATCAAATGCCTGAGGTTACCAAAGATTTTCTATTTATTTAGCGAAACAAGTTGGTATGTTCGTTTTGATTGGTTTGGGATAGAAACTGTGACGAATTTGTGCTGTTTCTGCAAAATATGGGGTTAAAAAAACAAGACACCTGTTATAGATGTCATTTTCGTATGATTTTGTGAATAAGCCCCCATAAGCCCCCTCTAGATTCCCCAAGATTTCTTATACTAGCATTTACTAACTACCGAATCACTGTGATCCAGATTTCCATTTTAGTGTAATTAAAGGTAATGTGTCCATGTAAGTACAGCGACTTTGCTATTTTCACGTTACATTTCATGTGATCACTTTACCGTAGATCCATAAAGATAGCCAGGTCTAACATAAGCAGACTGATGACTTGTTTGCGGCTGCGATTCCAGAGCTCAACCCGAAGTCTCACAGCAGGCAGTCTCGTTGTGAAATTTATATTCTAGTTTTGCATGTGTTCGGTTAAATTCTACCAATCACAGTGCGCTCCTCGGGCTCTTCGTCAGCATCGTGTCAGCTCATTTTGACAAGAGTGTATACGCTGCTGTACTTACATGGACACATTACCTTTAAAGTGAATGACCTGAGATATATAGCGCTTGTCTATAAATAGGACAAAGAAAGACCTAATCCCTATATTGTTTTCTTTAGCATTGCTTTCATTCGCCGCGAGCTGGATTATCAAATACAATAGGCTATTTATAAAGCTATGAGATCTCATCTTTTAACTCAGGTTATTCACTTTCATGCCAAAAAATGAAATATCACAATTGTACAAAACTGACTTTTGTACGTGTTAACCGTAGCCTGAGGTATATCAAAACACAAACATTTTTCAAATCGGACAATTTAGTGCTCAAAAAATGCTTTTTCAAGTTAGGCGTACGAAGTTTACTTTAGGCCTTCTTTCTTAGCACAAGTGCACATAATATCACTAGCTTTCAAATTCAAATTTCTTAGCCTGCACTCCTTCCATTGTCATGATCTTTGTTTTGTTGGACAGATTAAACCTTGCAGAATATGTAGTGAAAAGGTTGATTTAAAATTTTATCTTGGGATGTGCAAATTTTGCGAATTCATAATGGTTAAGCCAAACGTTAAAAAAACTAAAACTGAATCACGAAACGCTTCTTCAACATCGAAAACAAAAAAATCTATGTTTCAAAATTCTTGTTAAGCCTATTGCAGAATCATGTTTAACCTACTGGGAACACTTTTGCAAAAGGGGCTAAGTAGACTAAGCTCTGAAATGATTTTGGCAAATTTTTCACGAAGATCAGTTTTTCGCCTATTCAGAGTTAAATGGCATTTTTCTGCTTAAACGACGAAAAACTATTGACAGAGGCAGTATTTCACCGCAGCGATACGAGGGACTCATTGTCAAAAGTCTAGACTCTCCCTGCAGACTTTATCGATTAAGTTTTTTAAATATGTTTTGAAACTATAAGTTTCCTTGCCTTTTAAAATGGGGTTGCGAAAGGTGGGAAAACTGTGAAGGATGAGCCTAAATTTGTTCTTGCTTCTATACAATGGCCAAATTGGTGGATGTTTGTTTAATTTGTTAGCAAATCGAGATTTGATGTCCGTGCTTTAAGTGAATGCTTTCTGAAATTCAGGAGGACTATAATCTTAGATGTCTATGTTCACACTGCTCCGTTTTTGTTATGATCTGTTTTTTGATGCATCAAAGCTACCCGTTCACTGCTCCGTTTTTTGCACAAAAACGGAGGTAAAAACATCCATTTGTGTGCGTTCACATTGATCGAATGCGTTTTCAAAAATCTCCGTTTTGTGGATATCCACTTTTGATAACGTTTTCGAAAACCTTCGTTTTTGTGCCGTTTTTGTGTGGATCAGTGTGAACACTTTTGACAAAAAAGAGTACTGTGAACGGGGCCTTAGTAACACTAGTAAAACGATTTTTCGTATGTACCGTAAAAGCTCTATTTAGCCCTTTGGGGTATTTTTAATTTCGGAGACTCCAAAGAAATGGGGCATATTAGAGAGGGGGCTTATTCACCAAGTCAAATTAAAAATGTGAAATAATAGCCCTTTGGTTTTTTGCCCATATTTTGTGGAATCAACAAACAGTTTTACGAGTCAAGCTTTCATCCCAATCCCTATAACAATTTGCGTGCAGATTTGTTTAGCTGAATAAATGGTAACTTCTGGTGTTTCACAGTTTGATATGAGGGAGAGGGGATAGAGAGGGGAGCTTACTTTGGCTCATAATTGGGAGGT
>REGL01000403.1:146789-158749 GCA_004194395.1 Aurelia aurita complex sp. Pacific | reverse complement strand
GATGACTGAAACCAGCGGTCGGCCACTTTGTCTTCCCATTTTGCAGTGATAAGTATCTTCAGGCGAGGTAAGAAATAATTTCTGTGAGGTCAGAAATAGTGGAACTCTCCGAGGATTATCGAAATTTTCACGTGAGCTATGACATTGGAGGCTGCTGTTTCATTTTCAATCCATGAAGCTATTTATCGCTGCAAAATAGTAAGACAAAATGGCCGACCGCTGGTTTCAGTGAGCGGGCAAATTTGGTCTCCTGAAGGTCATAGCTCCATCATTTTTGAACGAATTTTCATGGGGATGGTGGCAAACTTTAATTAAACATCTGAAGAGCACCAACATGCAATAGTTTTGCGAGAATCTGTTGCTGGTTGGTCGCAATCTTCAGACAAACGGGACACAATTTTTTTGGGACACCCTGTACATTATTTACAATAAAAGCGACAGGCATTGCAATTGCATGTGTGACCATACCATTGAGTTTTACAGCTTTTCAAAGTATTAAAGTTGTTCGTCAATTCTAGCTCCTCTGGCAAGCTATTCCAAAAAAGACTATTTGTGTCGAAAGCAACCTGATTTGGCCTATAATGAGTAGCATAGGTTCCAAATCTTTAAAAAGGTTGGTGTAAAATTGAGTGACCTTTTTTTTTTAATTGAATGACTTCAAAGAAACTTTATCTAATTCTCTATAATTCTACCGTTGCAATTTTCTGAAATCTTCAATATTTTTAGGATTAGAGTGTTTTTCTTCTTTTTCAAGAATTCAAGACAAATGTTCAAAAAAACTTAGAAACATCGTAATTTCTAAACTGTTTGATGTAACATGAAATAAATTTCGAAGAAACGCATAGTTTTTGAGTGCCTACAATATGGTATCAAGCAAAAGTAAGTCACCCATGTGGTTTGTGATTTAGAAATTTGATGACGTCACATCCTAAAATGAACTGAAATGTAAGATTTGCTGTGATTTCCAAAAATATTCAAAATTTCTAAAAAAAATCCAACGGTAGAATTGTAGATAAGTATCTAAAGTTTCTTTCAAGCCATTCAATCAGAAGAAATAGGTCATTGAATTTTACACCCACCTTTTTACGCCAAAATAAAGATTTGGAACCTATGCTATAATGAGTAAGATTATTGGGCTTACATGGTAAATAGTTAGAGGGTCTGATTTGAAAAATATCTTTCATGAAGGATGGATTCAGATCATTCAAAGTTTTAAAGAATTCCAAAGAAAGAGATCTAAGTCGGGAGACATTCATCGTACATCGTTGCGACTTCAATAGAAGAACATTATACGAACTGACATCATCNAAAAAATCCAACGGTAGAATTGTAGATAAGTATCTAAAGTTTCTTTCAAGCCATTCAATCAGAAGAAATAGGTCATTGAATTTTACACCCACCTTTTTACGCCAAAATAAAGATTTGGAACCTATGCTATAATGAGTAAGATTATTGGGCTTACATGGTAAATAGTTAGAGGGTCTGATTTGAAAAATATCTTTCATGAAGGATGGATTCAGATCATTCAAAGTTTTAAAGAATTCCAAAGAAAGAGATCTAAGTCGGGAGACATTCATCGTACATCGTTGCGACTTCAATAGAAGAACATTATACGAACTGACATCATCATTATAAACATGGGCGTAGGGGAGATAGATTTGGGGGGGGGCTGCCCGATAAAAATCCATTGTTTAAGAACATTTTGCCCGACTTAAAGGGGCTCCGTCGTCAAAATGTAAACAAAACTATGATTTTTGCATTTTTTGAAAGGTGATATCACACAGGATTTCGTATCTTTTTCAAAATGAAAGTTGCTGTTTAGGCATTAATCATTGTACTTCACTTAGGAATAAACCAAACATTCATATCTTCTACGATTGCTCGGATATAAGTGGATTTTTAACGGTCACTTATTGGTGGCTTGGGTGAAGCCACCAAACAAACTGCAGAGAACAATGGATGAACAGTTTTCGGATTTGTTTACTGTTTGACGACGGAGCCCCTTTAAGGCGGATTTCTGCCCGATTATGGCTGATGTTTGCAAAGTTTTCCTGAATTTGGGGGGCTGCAGCCCCCCCCCCCAGCCCCCTATCTCCTACGCCTACTGTATGATTATAAAGAAATTTAAGTGCACGTTCTTTATCTTTTCAATCTTATTCATGAATTTTGCTGAACAAGAATGCCACACTAAAGGATGTGGTAAATTACCAACATGGGCATGGGAAAGTTTTCAAAAGGAAATTAACGAAGCAGCCTTTTTTCTTGTTTTAGGTTGACTTTAAGTTGAACTGCAAAGGATTATTAACATTCCTCTACTTTCTGTGCGTACTACATCCAACGAAAGAGTGGCTTGAAAGTCAACCAATTTTATGGTGACAAATATTTCGTGAAGACAAAACGAGGAAATTACCAAACCAGACAAATTCAAGCTATTTTCTGTTGGCTTCAGACATCCAAATCATGCAAACAGTATATGTTACCTGACGTATTTCCCATGAATCAACATTAGAAAGCACAATTTCACCATGTTCCAAGAACGACATCTATCATATTCCATCAAATCCAATGCCATGGCAACATGTGAGTGGCAGTTGTCACAAAATATATTATGCTATGAAGAATATGAACAGTTGTTACTCATAAACACAATATTTGAAAAGAGATATGTATGACTAGTGTCGTGAAGCAGGCAATTAACATGATAAGGTACATGAGTGTATGGGACATCTGTGTAAAAAATTCAAAAATAAGGTAAATATTGGATTCTTGTTATAACTTTGGTACCCGGACGGGGGGGGGGGGTCAAATAATTTTTGGGTACGGGGATGTGCCATCATTAAGGGTATCGATTTTCATGATTTTGGTATAAGTAACACGGTATCGATTTTCACGATTATAAAGAACGAATAAAAACGGTTCATTTCTCGAGACATTGGTATAAGGTTGGGTATGCTTGTTCGAATAAATGTTATGGAACAAGTAGGCATGTTCTCAAAACTTGAATGGCACGTCCCCGATCAAAATCTGATCAAGTCCCCCCCCCCGGGCTTTCCTACAATGCAACAAATTTTACATCAAAATTATCACTTTCTTCCAATGCAAAACTTTGAACAAGAATTTCCCTCTCTTTGAAACCGATGAATGACTTATCTTATTCTACATTGTCTTGGCATTGGCAGGGCATCGTTTCAACGGGGTCGCTACTTGGGGGGGGGGGGTGCAAGAATCAACTGAACACTATACTAACCATTCTTTTCTTGTATTCATCTGAAGCAGCTGAAACAGCGTTATCCCAACCCATTTGGACATTGAAAACCTTTGATGGATTCATTTGCCAATACCTGAAAACATTGAGGACAGGTTCGTATGCACAAGATCATCCCAACCTCAAAGAGATGAGTAGCCTGCGCGCAGACTTTGATCGCTGGGGAGGAGTGGAGAGAAAGGAACTACAAAGTCTGCGCAACGCCGTGCATTTTCTTGTTTTGAAACTTTCAATGTAATTGCGCAAGCGAGAAGCCCTTTGTTTTCTATTGTTATGAAAGCCAATCAATATCGAGTCCGAGCAAACCAGGACCCAATAGATTTAGCGGAAGACGATTGATATTGTCTTGTTTACAAAACGATAAAAGGTTGATTGTAATCGAAGTACTCAGTCGTTAAACAAATTAGCGGATCGTGATGGGAAGGGAAGACTTGCCGCTCTGCTATGATGGGAAGTACACAAGATTTTCGTGTAAATATGTGAACGATTGGCATGGATCAAATTTTCAGAGTGGCCTAAATCACGTCCAACGCATTTTCAACATCCATGGGATCCTTGATGAGCAGAAAGTTGTGATGTAGGAATTTTTCAAGGAAATTACGCACTTTCAGTGCTTCGACCGGTATTGGAAAGTCTCTTGTCTCTGGGTGTCGTGTGAGTTGTGTGGAGTAAGAAACAGGTCTTGAAAAGATTTATTCTGCTGGAATTTCTTTCAGCGTTTACTTTTTTATTCACGCAACTCTCTTTTCGACAACTCATGGGTTTGTTGGTCTGTTTGCTTAGGCCTACACAAGGATCGAGTACACTGTTTACGTTTTATGTTGAATCGAGTAACTTTCTTCGCTCCTTCAACAAATCTACGCAACGGCGATAAACATATTTACATAGCAATGTCTTCACAGTTTCAGAGGAACAACCAACACCATCTACGAAATTTCCGTCGCTCTTGATTTGATACTGATCGTGCAATGCAAGCCACAATTTGTTTCAAAGTTTTTTGGGCGAAGCTGACTCAAAATTGCGCAACCTTGTGGCAAATAGGTCATGACGGTCATGTGATGAAAAACAAGGAAATGCACGGCGTTGCGCAGACTTTGTAGTTCCTTTCTTCCCTCTCCTCCCCAGTAACCAAAGTCTGCACGCAGGCTAAGAGATGAGAGGCTAGACTTATAACTTGAGTCCTTGTTTCTGCTCCATCCCCGCACCTTTAACCCCCATAAGACCCATTCCGTTTCAACGAAGGTTCAGTGGAATGGCTATAACAGTAAATAATAACTCAATTCAAAGGAGCAAAACTTAAACAAATATCATCAGTGTAATGAAAGGCAAGACCCTACCCTCCTAAACAATTCCTTTATAATTTTCATCTTCCCATGTTTATATGGAGAAAAAGCCATCCAGACCTATTCAAAAGAAGAAAGAGTTTACAAAACAGGGAGCATTCCATTCTTCCATTCACAGGCTACGTGAATTGTGATAAACTGTTCAATATAAATGTTCAATATTTCCTTGAGAGCCACTGTACACCATCCCCAAAACCATGTTTCATCAACAAGGACAGATAATGTTACAATAGAACCCGCTACTTTTCATTAACACCTAGATACCAAGCAATTTGTCATTGCAGACAAAGGGAATTCCATGCTCGGTTGGTCAAGACATAAACAAAAACAAACCTAGGCGCAAAAATTGCCCTGAAACTCGGGTCGCTAGCGCGCTCGTTGTGCATTTCAGAAGTGGTTTTCAAGAGCAAATATTAGCACCTATCGAAAGAAGAAGGATATATCTAAACTTCTACCTCGGGCATTTTATTTATTTTGTGCAGAGGCCAATTGGGAAGGGATTCAATTCTAGTGCTTTTTAGGTGTAATCAAAACACTTTCTGCTCAGCTTCTGTACGGAAAAAATAAAATGCCTGAGGCAGAAATTTAGATATATCCTTCTTTTTTCGACATGTGCTAATATTTGCTCTTTAAAACCATTTCTGGAACGCACAACGACCTACAGTAGTTAGCGACTCGGGTTTCAGGGCAATTTTTGCGGCTTGCTTTGTTTTTTGTTTATGTCTTGACCAACCGAGCATGGAATTTCCTTTGTCTGCAATCACAAATTGCTTTGTATCTAGGTGTCAATAAAAAGTAGCGAGTCCTTTTGTAACATTATCTGTCCTTGTTTGTTTCATCTTCTCCTTCTTGGTTTTGGCAACTTACATCACAATGCTTTGATACAGAACAAAATTGAAGTATCCATATAAAATAATGTTTAGAAAATAATTACTTTGTTGGGTTTCCAAATGCCATGTCATCTTCCTGCAAACAAATAAACATACTGAGTAACCACAGTACAGTGGGTAGGTAGGTATCATATTTAACGTGGCTAGCCTGCTAAAGTCTGAGAGAGACTTATTTCCAGCAGGGGCCACAGATGTTTTACCATCAACCCGCCGCAGCTACCAGATTTCCCTCACATGTCTCTGGTCGACCCGGGCTAGAGTTACGGACAGCGACCAAACTGTCCAGCGCGGGATTCGAACCTCGGCCGTTCTGACCTTTGGAATACGAGTCAGTCACCTTATCCACTCGGCCACGCGCTCTCCAGTCCTTGTGCACATTAACATTATGAAAATAATTATTTACATCATGATATGAATTCTTGAGCCATATGAAGTACTGTACTGTAAATTTTCTAAACAAGAATTCTTAGGTAGGAAAACCAGAGGCGCCGGAGGCTTCATGATGCGGCGGGGGCAGGAATCGCAGAAAGGGCACCTTAGGGTGTCAAAGTTAGCCGTTAAAAAATCGGTAATCGTCTCAACATCTATTTCGACACGGGCGTCGCCAGCCCAAAAAGCTGGGGCAGGAAGGTAGGAGGGGTCTGGGGGCGAAGCCCCCAGAAAAAATTCTCCTGACCACGCCCTTCAGACCCTCGGAGAACGTGGGAAACGCCCTTCAGACTCTCGGAGAACATTTTTATTTATTCATTTTATTTTATTTATTTATTTATTTTACAATATCTATACAGGGTAAACATTCAGTTATACTGTTTTACAATGTACCCTGTGAAAAAAATTACAAACGAAAAGAAACTATCTAAATTTACACGTAAATCTAAATAAAGCTACAATCAATTTGATCTACACAGCTATTAGCAAAGTGTATAAAAATTGTAGATATGATCATGCATATGCTACATATGATATGAGAGAGAATTAGCTAAATGCAAGGTTTGCTATGCTTTTTTTTTAAGTTTTCAATGTCGGGGACAATTTTGATTCTAGGCTGAGACAATTCCACATTGTCGCGCCTTTATATGAGAAGCATTTTTGGCTGTTTGCAGATTTTCGCATGGGAATTTCTAAATCAGATCTAGTATTGCGTAATTCTCTCTTACATGTATCCGAGAGTCTTGAGAACATTTCTGTAAGGTAAGTGGGAGCCAGATCATTGATATATTTGTATACCATACTCAAGGTCTCCATTTGAATAATTTCACTAACAGTGTGCCATCCAAGTTTCTTGATGATAGGCTTTGCAGATGCATCATATCTACTGTTAGTAACTATTCTTGCAGCCCGATTTTGAAGTTTTTGTAGTTTGTTTTGATCTATTTCTATATTTATGGAAAAGCAACCATCTCAAGCAGTACTTTTAACAACAGCGGGCATTTTTGTGCAACAAAAATCGAAACAGAGAAGAACATCATATATTTATTTACGAGGAAAGAAAATATATGGTTAGAAGTGAAATTTAAGGCCCTTCAAGAAATCTTCAATAAAGGAATTGAGAATTCAACAGGAAGGGCAGTAATTATCACAGAAGTTTCAAGTCAATAAAAATCTACCCTCCCGAATCCTTTTGACTGATTTCGAGAAATTATAACATTGACTCTGTAAAACTGTGGTCGACATGTCTACCCCAGACCACCCCGTGACGACGCCATTGTCCTTTGAACGTACTGTAATCTTGAGAGCAGAAGGAGTTGTTCTATCACTGTGACTGAGGACAAGAAGCAACTCGCTTCCAAGTAACAGACGCAATTAATCAATAGTTCTCTGAAATACATTTTTTGGAAAGGGCACTTTGCTGCCCCCGCGCTGCCCCCGTACCACTACGGCAACAGGGGCAGCTGCCCCCGCTGCCCCCGTGGCTCCGGCGCCCTTAAGGAAAACTAGTATGTTAATGTGTTTGTTTCAGTCAAGGACCTTTCATTTCACACATTTCTTTTCTCAGAACCGAATATGCTAACTTCTTCATAGTTTGCTTGTTTGTTTGTTTGTTTGTGTGTCCGTTACTTTTTCACAAATAGTATCAAATTAACGTCATTTCATTCCAGTTGGCATAAAGAGGGGTCACTACCTACTGTAGCATCATCTAAAATCTACAGGAGAAATGTCTCTATCTTTAAATCTTCAAAAGGGCCAATGACTTACAGAAACATAATATGGTCCAGCAAAATCTCTGATCACCCCAGATGACATTGCTATTCCCATATGACCAATGAATGGAAATAACCACCTGAAAAAGCCTTAAAAATTAGAACATAACAGGTTGGCAAAAGCGGAGCTGGTCTTGCAGAATACTGTATAATGTGACAAATTCTTTAGAAAATAGCCAAAATGGAATGTTTGCAAATGTTTAACCAAAGTCTGTTGACTTGATAACAAAAATCAAGCTCATTGTTTCAATGTTGTTATTCAGAGGTTGCTATCACGCAATATCTTACGGAAGGTTGTGTAGCAGCCACACTGCACTAAAGGGGCAGTCACAGCTGTTACTGTACTACGACTTTGGAATTTGGATCGTCCAGTCAGACTTGAAATGCGGGTAGCAGACTCTGCGTGTCACAATCCGCGGTCTGCGCAGGGCGCTATAGCCTAATTTAGGTGTTCAAGACCTGTCCTCATTGTGTATGTGGTTCCAGCATGACAACGAGGAAATGAATGATTGATACAGATCTCACTACATGAGGTATGCACAAGTTGTTGAGAAACCTTATTCAAGGTAGTTCCTCTCCAAAACAGTCCAAAACTTCTTTGACCTCGCGGAAAATCTTCGTTTTCTGAAGAGTAGCCCGACCAGGGCACTGGTACTATAGACAGACTAGTTTATACAATATAAACTTATAACGCCTAGACTTATAGGGCCTAAATAATACTTACTAAATATGACAAAATTACTCAACAACGTCAAGTTTGGAAGGTGGGGGAAATTGCCTGATACATACGTTATGCAAGGTAACGGTGTCCAAACAATACAGTAAGGATATCTGTTTCTTTTAACATTTATTCTCACTCTTTGGTCTTCCATCTCAGAGCAATTTCTTTCCACAACTTCGCAGTTCTCGTTCGCCATTACAGAATTCGCCTTCAAATGCCAACAAACAAAAAGCAACATCAGCAACGCTATTGGCCGAGCTCCTCACAGTGAAATGGAGCCTGGGAAAGAGACTGAGTAGTTTTGGTCGTGAATTTTCAAGAAGTTTTCTTGCATCATCTTGCTCAAGCATACCGGGTGCGCCAAAATAAACTATGCACGTTTGGCAGGCCACAATAAATCGTACACTCGATCGATTATGATGATTTATGACTTAATTGTTAGAAGAAATCCTGAATTAGATACTAGGATTTTTTGCAGAATTTATCACTTTCAATTTTAAGAGCTAGAAGCGGGTTTCCTAAAATCTTAGTTTTCGAAAACACTGAAAACGATCGAAAAACATCGATGAAGTTTTCTAAATGATCGACATGAATGGACAAAGAGAGAACTTGTTCGTGGTGATTTGCGATTCAGAAATCGATGAATTGTAATCTGCTATACGAGAGTTCACACTAAACCCCCAAATCCCCCTGAAACGTTTTCTCTTTCTTCATTCATATTGAATCTTTTAAAATTTGATCGACGTTTTTTTGATCGTTTTCAATGTTTTCGAAAACGAACATTTTAAGAAACTCGCTTCTAGCTCTAAAACAGAGAACAGAAAAAATTGCAAAAAGTCCAAGAATATAATTCAGGCTTTCTGCTAAAGATAAATCATAAATCTTCAAAATCGGTCCAGTGTACGATTTAGTATGGCCTGCCAAACGTGCATAGTTTATTTTGGCGCACCCGGTGCAAAAGTGTTTCAAGCCATTTGTGGTCAAATTCAAGCTAGTCAGATATCAGTATTGCCTGTAGAGGTAGATCCGTTTCCTAAATATGGTTCGGTGCCTGTCACAACCTATTGTATTTGCCCGGAGCACGCACGGCTTTATTTATGAAAAGTGGGGACATGTCCAAGCCACTTTTCTCTGGTCGTATTTATTCTTGAGCAAAAACGATGTAAAAGTTATAAGTATACCATCTCGCAATCAATTATATACTTTTATTCTTTGTCCACCCCACCTTTTCAGGGTGCCGCCCTGTTTATATCAAAGGCTTATGCATATTTTGATTTTTGAAAATTGCTTTATTTGAAAAATAATGCAAGACATACGATATTTTTTTAAGACGGTATAAAAATAATTCATTATATTCACGATTGTGTTCCTAATACATCAAAGCTTAATGGAGCTTTTCCTTGTTCAATAATAAGGTCGTAATCAAACCTAACTCTTCTGATCAAATTATTTCTTTGTTTTTTGAGGAATCATTTTCTTGTCAAGATCAATATTTTCCCATCCTGCACGAGCGTACGGGAAGAAAAAATCTAGGGAGGCGGCCCGACACAAAGTCCATTGTTTACCAACATTTTTGCCCGACTGAGGGCAGATTTTTGGCCGATTGGGGCTGATTTTCGACGACTTTTCCAACATTGGGGGGGCTGCCGCCCCGTACGCTTATGCCTTTCCTTTCTTTCAAGTGACTTCGTTTGTTAATTTTGATCATCTCTCTCAGACCCTAATCATTTGACACTGTTCAACTCTCCTTTCGCTCCTCCGTGAAGATACCGTAGCTTGCAAAAGGGAAGGGGTTTCTTGACATTAGAAACTTTTCAGAGTTTTGGCAATTTTAGCAAAAGGTCTCTCTTTTCAAGAATCTGTCTATTTTTCAGTTTTTCTGTTTTATGATGTTTCATCATCATTCATTGGTTTCCCATCATGAGAAATTAACGAGTACAAAACTTGTACTAAAAGACGCCGGTCCGGTATTGTACTGATGGTTCAGCTGTTCTGCTGAATAAACATTATATGAAAAAATATTAGGGTGCTTATTCTGGACACATTTGGCAACGAGAATGAATGAGATGAACAACTTTCAGAGCGTATCTTATCTTATTCAACCATTTGCTGTTGTTTTTATTGTATTGCGGTGTTTCTGCCTTTAAACGTATCTTTTAATCTTTGTTGTGAAAGTTCAGTTCAGGCTACATGCTATGATGAAAGACTTTCTTTTAGGTGGGGGGGGGGGGGCAAACTCCCCGGAAAACTTCGTTTAATCATAGATCTTTTTTGCATACATTTTTTTTAGGTTTTCCTGATTGATATTAAGGGTAGCGCCCTCCGGCCACTAAAGTAAAAAAGATCCATTGGGTCACATGCAGACACTTGGCAAGGTGTGATGTGTGAGTCTTTTTCTGCGGTTGCCTGTGCGGTTGCAGGTTTTTCTGAAGAACTGAGAAAAGGCCTAAGATACGTCACCAACTTTCATTGACCATTGTTTGGGATTCTTCCTGTAATAATTATGAGAAATAGGGATAATTATTAAAATTTGAGCTGGATCATGAAAGGGAGGCAACATTCCTGAAGCTTGATTGGTCAGACATTTAATTTATTTATCGCCACCAACTCGAGGTAATTAGCTCATAATCGAGGCAGAAAATGCCAAACCGAGGCACAAAATCTGGGCTGTGATTGGTCAGCTAAGTAATTTATTACATTTTAATTGAAGTATGGCATAAGTTAAATATAAATTAATTGATCACCGCATAATCAAGCAAAATTTCAACGTAGACTTTCTTCACCGATTTTTCTAGAGATCGGTTGGTACTGCTTTCGACTTTTCTTCTCTTTGTTGGAAAGAAAAATCAGGCAAACTGTGGCTCTTCAAGGCGAAGGCTAGTCCAGGTACCCGACTTTAGCTGGCAGTGGCCACCTCTGCTCGTCAGGTAACTTGTTTTCCTTTACTTTTAAATATTTTATGATACCCGAGCTGCCATGTCATGTCTTCTTGTGGCCTAGATCATTGCCCGTGGCTGATTTCCAGATTGCTAAATGTCATGTTTGCTAGGTTGATATGTAACATAATTACAGTTTGATGTCGTTAGTGTGTGAAATGGTCATGAATACATAGATAGGAGTAATATATATTTTGTCATAATGTACGAGTGTAACCACTTTTCACGTTTAAAGTTCAATGTCAAACCCCAAAGTTTTCTAAAAAATTAGCAAGTGAGAAAAACTATTATCACTATGATTTGATTGGCATAAGGGGCATTGTATTGGGTTATACTATTTCAGAGGGAAATGTGCACACAAAAGTGTGTGAAGATGCGAGAAAACAGATTCAATCATATATTACGTATTTGATCTTTTTTGATAAAAATTACATGTTTGAAACACTCACTTTTAACTTGGTAAGCTACCTTACCACTTGAGGCTGATGGCATTTGGCACCAGCTGATTTCATTGTCTTTTCTCGACGTGTGCGTGTAGAAAGTTTCAGGTTTAATTTCGCCTACTTTGATTCTAAGTCGTGAAAAACTACCCAGATTTAGAAAA